>JBBPJP010000552.1:0-19709 GCA_038088775.1 Boletus barrowsii | reverse complement strand
TCGAGATGCAGTTCCGAACTAGGTGTCGACGCACGCAGCTTCCTGCCTTCATTCTTGCCCAACATCGGCACGGGTTTGGAAGAGTGAACCCAACGACACCATGAACTCTTTAGGCTGTTTGCTCGTTGCGGTAAGACAACACGCCGATGAAATTCATTGTAGGACGTACTGGTATCTCGTCTACACCTTGCTTGCGCGGTGAGATCCAAACCTCGATCGTGCTATAACGCATTCCATGGAACACGCGCCATCACATTCGAGTACACCTGCGTCGAGGTTCAGGTGGTGAAAGCGATGATCGGGAACTGCCCCAAGGCCAGGTTCCCCGCCAGGTTGCCTTTTTCTTTGGCCGAGGCGGGAAGGTGTCGATAGATGCAATACTGCGTGATGAGCAGCTTTTCCTGGTTATCCGCGGATTGCGAGGGAAATGGGCCTGGCGGGTGAACGGAGTGTGCAATGGTCTGTATTACTCGGCCATCTCTTCTGGTGGTGGGGCCGGCCGGCCTTTTTCTTTGCGCGTGGCTTGCACGACGTCGCCGACGGGGAGGAGCATATGCTGCCTGAAGTTAAGTGTGAGCTTACATGGTGGACGACCGAGAAATGACCGTTCCTCGATCACCGTCTTGTGTATCTGAATCTATTACGTCCTTGAGAGTCGTTTCTGGTCGTCTTCCAACCTTGTCGATGGCACGGTCCCTCATCTGCTTTGATGAGGACGCAATCATCCAAATGATAATCAACTCCGTACCATCGCATGCCGAGATGTATTTTCGTTGGTCCTACTTTTTGGCCGTCTCGCATGAAGGGGGAAATTGTCTGGCGGCGGCTCTCGTGTGGACGCGGCCAACGCATCCATGTCAATATTTGTGAAGATCCCTTCATAGTCATCCCAGAGGTACCTGGATCCTATTGTCAGAGCCGGCGAACTGCGGTTATATAGCTCATACCTGTAAAAGAAATGATGTGGCTTTGCATCTCCAGTGGACTGGTCCGGCTTACATCGACTCTCTTCCAATAATATGTTTGAGCGCTTGTGTATCACAGTGGTCGACCAGTTCCTGAGAGTGACCCAACTCATAGACGGATTGTTCACGAGTCTACCATTGGACATGGACAGTCTCGTGTAATTCGTTCATGTTTATAATCCTAGCAAACCTGGCCAAAACTTAGATGAGATATTGCAAAAACATGTGATAATACCTACCAAAAGTGTTTGGCAAGAGTGTCCGTAGGTGATGGATGATTAGGATTCGGCGGAATACCTTGCCCTGAATGAAAGAGGACAGTGTCTCCAATCTGTCGATATCAGCTCAGCTGATGGAAAAGCAAGAGGTCCAGTGTCCCTGCTCCGTATTTCACTTCATCGATCGGTATGTGCTTCAACCAGCGTGAGTGCATTATCCTTTGATCGGGTCGATACTGGACACGCCGGCGGTTTTGAGCGCGCATCAAGAATCCCTGAAGCCGGAGGGTAAGGTCATTCTTCGGTGTTTCAGCTGGCTCGCCTTGAGGTTTGGGCGCGACGGCCCAAAGGTTTTCTCTGAATAACCCTCTGGCGATCCTTGCGATCCCTGGGGTCGTGTGAGTAGGGTTTGAATCGTTTGGGTTTAATACCGCCAAGTCAAGGTTCCCCGTGTACTCCGGGCGGTTGTTCTGTCTTTCTCTTGCCTATGGACTTGAAAAAGACATGGAGCCGAGCGAGAGAAGAGATAGTAGCCACTCTGAGATCATTTCCGTCCCACACGGCCTGAGCCTCGAGCGTTCTACGCAGCTTCGGGACCTAGGAAAATGATCAATGGCCATTCGCTGTGATGAAATGGACTTACGGCGTCCCATAGTTCGGGCTCGGTCAGGGGTTGGCCAAAGACGTGAATACGGTTATATCTTTTCGAGAAGGCAGTAAATTCTTGCTCCGGATTATCAGCAGCAGAGGGTATCACGTATCGCAATATTGCATGCAGCCTCCAGAACGGACGGGACTGGCTCCGATATTTCTTGGATGGTCTCTCAACATCAAGCTCGTAGATTGCATGCTCCGTCTCGGCATAAAACGGGCTTTCTCATATCAGTGTACGCTCTATAACCCCTTCCCGAAAGATCACATACCTATTTGTTTCTTGATATCTCGTAAAGTAACGGAGGATGCGCGGCAGGCGGACGTGTTCGCGATCAACGTCTACACCGAGATCGTCCTCATCTACCTCGTATGTAGCGACAACGAGACTGGCGCAGAGAACGCGATGATCACCACCCCTACCCTCGTCGAGAACATCAAGTGAAACTATCTGGTTGTCGTGACGAGCATCGAAAAACGTAAAACGAGAAAGGCAGCGCATCCGCTTCCTGCCATCATCCGGGGCATCTCATTCCTCGCCAAAGAGCGGCAGTTCTGCAGTCTCCAAGACCTCGTGCTCCCGTAGTTCGTATTTCTGGACTGATGTAAAGAAGATTAGGACACGGGAATGTCACGATGAGTTGGTCTCTCACCGGGCGGGGGAGGTTACGACGTTTCGCAGACTAGTGATAGTGGGCCGGTCTGGCAGTGACAGTGAAGGCTCCGACGTGGCACCCTGAGATCTACGTCACCAGCGTCACCCCGATCCCGTTTGCGGCTGGCGTCGGATGTCGTTGTAGAGTCGTCTGGATCAAAGTTGTCAAAAGCGCCAGGTCGTTCGCCTCGTCGACTCGGACGTACTAACATGGTGGCAAGCGTTGAGTACCTACTAGAAATGCGGAAAGAAGTCGCCAAGGACCGATGATGCAAAGATGATGAACGAACGCTGTTATTGCGGACTAGTGGTATGCGTAGCGGGCGTGAAAAATACGGGATTATAGTACCGCAGTTGACCAAGAACTGCAATCACGAAGAATCAATAGTAGTCAGTTCTAACCAATTCAAGGACAGACCAAGTTAAATATTTGCCATGGAAAACACAGACTAAGCCAAGGACTGTCCTAAAGAGGCCAAAGAAGGCGCCACCAGTTAGGCAGAGGCAGCAGTGACGTTGGGTACTTCAGGTCCTGCAAGCGCGCCTTCTGGGACACCACCAGGTGAGGTTGCTGGCTCGCCAACCTGGTGGAAGTCTGAGAGGGACAGGAAGGGTATCAGCTGCGGTAACTGTTCGGGCGAGAGATGCTGACCGAGAATCTCGCTGTACATCATGACCTTCCATGTGTCAACCGGGAGGTCAGCATCGTTGAAGCTCCAATCAAACTGTCCCGTAGCGACTGGCTCGTCGGTTGGATCGTGATGTGGCGCAACATACTCGTGCATGAGAGAGGGAGGTGGCTCCATCTATACGTTTTCTGGGGTGAAAGGCCAACATCTTTTCCAAGAGGTCCGACGCTATCACGATATGAGATTCGTCGGGCTAGAATGCAATCAAGTCTGACTGACCGTCCCTGTCGTTTGTTCTGAGTTTTTGACTGAAAGCGACACGTTGGCCTTTGAACGAATCTTAGCGTCTGTGGGGTGACAGTCGTGAGAAACAATATTATTGAAGGAAGAACTGACCCATATTCTCACTTGCGATGGTTTCGATGACATCATCGGGGGGTGTCCCTAACAGCTCTGCGATGATGGAAAACTGGTTCACATCTACACTCTAGTCAGTCAAGCGGTCGGGGAGAAAAGAGAAACACGTACGGTCCTTTCCGGGGAACAACGGTTTCCCTTAAATATGCACCCAGTACTCCAAATATCGACTGCCACTTTTGCCATATCAACATGATCTCCGGGGCATGATAATATCCAGTCATCTGCGGATCTTGAATGCGCGCTAAACCAAAATCGCATATCTGCCTTGATCAGTCACATCAAAGATGAGCCGAGGTCTGGAACGAACCTTGAGATCGCAATTGTTGTTGACGAGAATATTGCTCAGTTTCTGATCGGGATCACTGAGATCGGGACACGGAGAGAGAATCAGATGCTGTGACTCACTAGATCACGATAGACAACTCTGGCAGGATGAACATATTTTAAACCGCTAACCATCGCTTGTTGACGTCACGTCCATCGGAGAAACAATTTTCATCTAATATTTTTATACCAGATTCTTGTGCGTGCGTCCACCCCAGTCACTGGCAGAGGTCGGTACCCAGCAGTTCTGCGACAAAGTGCCTGTAGAGCGTGATTAGATGTTGCATGTGTATAGATGGTAGATCTCACAGGTCTTCCAGGGGTGAGATGAACACGTCACTTAGGTGATGATCTACAACACCAGGTGTGTATTGGATGAGACATGATAAGAAGCGAGGTCGCATGGGTACATACGTTCTCGTGTTGTATGCATTTCAACAGCTTAAGTTCGTGATACGTTCGTTTGCTCAAGACGGGTGTGCTGAATGGCTTCTTGGTCTTCTTGATCGCGACGGAGGAGCCTGTCAGTTGGTCCTTTGCAGAGCTGGACGCGCATGAGGGATGGGTGATCAGCAGGGAGAGGAAGAACAGTACCAGACGAGACCGAGAGCGCCTGGGAGCAGGGTGGTGAGCAGGCAGGTGTGGAGAAGGAGCGGGCAAGCACACCCATTCCGACGGGTTGCAGGTCTGCGTAATGCATAGTGACCTTGAGCATCAATGTGAATCGACGTACATCGCGGGCCGAATTCGTGACGCACCTCGTAGGACGTGCTGAATATGCTGAGCTTGACAAAGGACATGATGGTGGAGAAGGAGCAAGGAGGAGATGGCGGAGAGAAGATGAATCGCCCAGATAAGCCCTCCTCCCAGATCAGCATGTCTGAGGTCCTTGAGCGCGTCGACAAACTTGTGCCCATCCTGCTCCATCAGCGTACGTAGCGAATAAAACTTTGGATTGTCGGCAGGGGTAAATGGGACCGAGACCATAAGAGAAGGAATGGGAATGGCGCTTCAGATCTGACTTGAGTTCAATCTCTGGGCCAAACTGATGGAAGCGAAAAATGAGCGCCGACAAGTTTGTATAAAGTCGACGCGTGCATAGTTGACGCTGAAGTCATATGGTAAATGAATGCGAATGCTAAATGAGCCTCGCCCCATCACTGGAATGACAGTTCCGGCCGATGCGGTTTGATATGGGTGCGTTGAACGCGGTGGGGTATTTTGCGTCGGATATGGGATCATTTGGTGCGTGGCTCGGGGCAGGGTGCGAGTGCGAGTCATACACGAAGCACGATAGACGAGAATATTGTTAGCAATATCCTATCTTGCCCACTGCTCATTGGAGCTACGCTTTGCTGAAGGTATGCTATTCGTCCTACATGGGGAGGGTGCTGATGTTATACACTATAGCTGCTGCTGCTGCTGCTGCTGGACGGCAGATTGTCAAAATATCTTAACGGAGAACCGATCCGCGGAGACGAGTCACCATGTGCTTCGGGGGTTTTTGATGCCGTGAGTGCCCGAACGGACCTGCAAGTTTGCCTCTCAATATACAGCCACCTTACTGATTTCGCACTGACTATTGGCACTAAAACAGTTTGTAAGTACAACACTCATTTCGACAAGTATGGACCTCACGGGTGTTCGGTTCCGCATAACAGTCAAGACCGAGCAGGGTCGCCGCTGGGTATCATTCACGGATGGAGTCTGGATCCAGTAATCCGACGAGATATTGAGGGAAGCGGCGCGAGGGAGCTAAGATCTGCAATCGGGAGTGGGGCAATTCCTTGGAAAGATCAGTACGCGATGATTCCGAGGCAGGAGAGAGACGTACTCGAGTACGAAGAATGAATTGAGTGCAGCACAACCAGATCGCTGTGCAACAAGTAACTTTCGTATCTGTTTGGATGTATTGCGGTGCGGGGAGAATGTCGATTTCACGCACCAAAAGTCCTTGATGCAACTGAACGAAAACAGAATGTTTGGATTATTTCTACACGGGGGTGATTGGTGGGACACACCTCGCTCGTCCTGCACCCCATTGCTTGAGATGTTCTCGAAGGGCAGGACCGTCTCCCTGGAGGAAGGTCTGAACGGCACGGGTAGTCGCGGCGCGTTCTTCGTCGTCTTGCAAGCCGCAGCTCCGTCAACACGCGGATCGCGTTGCCGCCGCTGTTCTGGACGACCGTGAGGGGGATAACCTCCATTCACGTCGGCGACGGCACGAAAAAGTGCCACCCTTCGATACTGGTGCAGCCCGACACGAAGCGAATGTAGAAGCAGCGCGTGGGATTCAAGAACCCGAGATGCCCCTCTCGGTGATGATGAGATCGGGCTTACATCGAGCAGGCGGTTGCACTGCGCGATGACTTGTTCCTCCTCGACTTCTTGCGCGCGCGCCCAGTCCGACTCCTTGGAAAACACCATATTCATCTGACTTTCTCCTTTTTTGTACTCTAGCAGAAAGTCGAGCAATATAATTCGCGATTGCTGTATTCTTCGGCGCATGAAGTTCGGGTGCGTGATGTCCCTGTTGAGCAAAACGCTGTCCAACACGCGCGATTATGTAATGTCTGGTGAACAAATTGATCAATGCGTGGCACGATGAGATGGTAGTGTAGTCAAATACTGGAGTTTGTCCTGCCTGCATCTTGTCTTAGTCTGGAGATCAGACCGTCTATGAGGTTGCCGCGTTGAGAGGCAAACCGTCGATAGACGGTCTGGTAAATTTCGTTCACGTTTAGACATTCATCCAATCAAAGAATGCAAGATTTCACTCGGGAAAAAGAATTAGTTACTGTAAATATCGAATTCACCAGACCGTCTATCGATTTGCCTCTCAACGCGGCAACCTCATAGACGGTCTGGGTCCCAGACTAATCTTATCTAGTCAGTGGTTGGTGACGAGACTTGGCGTTTCCTAGTCATCACGTGACTAGACGGATTGCCTTCTTCCGCGACATCTTGAACAGACATCTTGAACATCAAACCACGACTTTACTTTGGCGACTGGACGACGTTGCACGACCACAGCGATGGTCGTATGCCACCTCCCAAGCTATTGGCGGGTGGTGCCTCCAATCTCTCGACGAGCCCATCAAAGTTGTCGTCTTTCGAAAGAAATTCGAGCAAGAGAAGGCCTCCATCGATGCAAAGCGGCGTCAAGGAGCAACTGGACGCTCTGCGAGGAACTCAAGAAGCTTCTCAACACGCGCAACAGGAATGCAGATCGTCGACGGGCTATGTTCTGATCCACATGTCGATGTTTGATCAGATCTGTCGCGTGAGTTCATCAATGGTGTGGTCGCGTAGTCAAACGCCAACATGTTCCGTGTCTAGGTCTACATCAACATCTCTCCACCGCGCTTCCTAGCGGTGCAACTCGTACAGTACACAGAAGCTCGAGCATCTCACTCTCGGCGACACCGCGGACGAGGTACCATGCATGTGTCGCAAGGTCGAGATCGAGTACTCAGAATTCGGAGTCGAAGATTTCGATTTCGGGTGTGTCCTTTGTCGATCCCTCTCCCTCAGCCTAATTCCCTGCTTTAGCTTCCACAACAAAACTGCATATAGTGGTCTCGAAACGCGCACCCTAAATCCATACATGAATCCGATTTACAGGTGATGCATTACGGCGTCCCTATCATGAAGGTGGCCAGGTCGCACATCGCAACAAACTGTCCAAGGGAGCACTGCTTGCTATGTGAGCTCGGTTTCGTCGTACGTATGCTCGAAGATGCACGCGGAACCAAGATCAAGCAACTTTTGCAAGACAGTCGGCATCCTTGCCCAAGGTAAGCGCCCTTTTTATCTTGTCAGAAATTTCTTGAGCGATGACACGCATGAAAATGAGTTCAGAACCAACACAAATCGATTGATTATGGTCGTGAGCCTACCGAGGTCGATTACGTTCACATTTAATACCCTTTTTTGCATATAAGTTAGGGTTCAACAAGGGTCATAACCTCCAAAACGACCTCCATTTTCCGCAAAATGACACTTATGCTGATTTGAGGTTATTAAAATCCACAAATCAACACATATGTCAATTTGTGGGATTTACTTTCCCTCCAAAATCCACAAATCAACACATATGTCAATTTGTGGGATTTACGTTCCCTACAAAACTCACAAACCAACACATATGTTGATCTATCTATGTTGCTTGATAGCTTTTGCAAGCTAGATGAAATGTATGTATCCCACAAATTGACACATGTGTTGATTTGTGGATTAGACTCAGTTTGATCTTAGGTCATTACTTTATGGCCACTTAACATTTATTGGAAATCCTGTCCATGCAATTTGCAATGAAAGTCTTAAAATGCTTAAGGAACAGGGCTTACACATCTAAGATGCTTGCAATGCTTACCCATACATCCATGCCTACTGAGGCCACAATTGGCTGTTCGGTTATGCTCCATGAAGCAAGAACTAGCCAAAATAAATTACACATTCTGATAAGAAACTCACCACAATAGACCAACACATATTCCTAGACTTTTACCTAAACTTTTATAGTTAAATCCTACACTTTTCTATGCTTTCCTATGCAAACCAAGACCAATCCTGAGTAGACTCTGGTTCTACACTTTTTTACGCAAGTCAATGCATTAAATTCAGTGTAAATTCAGTTTAATCAAGCATAATCTTGACCAGATGATCCTGGCCTTCCCAAATGCAAGTTAAGGGTTGGTGGGGATTACCATTATCAAAATCAACATCAAACGTAAGCCAACTATAATTTAGAGTCATCATCAGCAAAACTACATAGTCATTCATCACTACCAAAAAATCACAAAAATATCATGCAAACATTAGTACTGAGCCACCTTAGTACTGCAAATAGATTGGATGATGGATCTTAGAATCTTAGGTTTGAGTTAGGTTATTAGATAGTTGATAAATTTCATTGATAAATAAATAAACACATGGATGGTCATTTGGTTAGATGATGACTGGTAAGGTAAATAAAAGGTTAGAAGATTGAACAGAAGGTTAGATTATTATATAGATTATTAGATAATGTAACGCACAGCGTAGTGATGACGAAGCATGCTGCAATACGGGTCGAAGAATGTAGGACGAAAGAGAGAGGAGGGACGAGGATCTCTGAGGATGGTGGTCTATCTTCAAGACGATGTGAAGACTCGACGGGTCTCTTCTATCTAGGTACCTGAAGAGGCTCACTAGACTCAAAGGTCACTAGGTTAACACTATATTGCATAGAACTAGCTTAAAGGGAAATACAAGTCGAGAAGTACGAGACTATATATACAGTAGGCCCCTGGTCCATGCGAGGTATAGATGCGCAGCATCTTGAGTCATAATACTGTGGTGCACAGCATGCGCAGTAAAGCGTAGTCCACAGTATGAAGGCGAAGCAAAGACTGCAGATTCTGAGTTAGAAAATAGAATGCGCAGTAAGGTGCAGTCCACAGCAAGAAGTCTGAAGGAAAGGCTGCGGACGGAAGCGAAATAGAAAGGCTAAGTAAGGGTATCGGTGGGGCGCCGTGTGAGACATAAGGGAAGGGAGATCGGGAGATGTATCTAGTAGTGTGGAGGACGACTCTACTACGAATACAACCGCGTACGGTGACAACAGAGCGAGACTAAGAGAGGCGAGCGAAAGAGTTAATGAAAAGTAAAGAAAAATGACCACTCCCTTCGTAGACCATAATAGATAAAAGTATTGGTCAACGAATAGAAGTTTAGATGGTTAAATGCAAGAATTAATGGAATGTTGAATGGAAGGTTGGTACAAGTCCTTGTTTCTCCTGGTATTGTATGCTTGTGGTTTGCTGGCATGCAGATATGGCAGCCTAAGTATTTCAATAGAATAGGGAGTGGGGAGTCATTGTAGTGTGGGGAAGCACCACCCAACTCGAGCCCATGTAGTGGACATGCACTAGAAACTTAACCAGCTCAGAAAATCAAGATTGAACCAAAGGGGAAAGTAACTCTGTTCATTGACTTTGCATGGCTCCTGGCACGTGATGTGCAACTGGGAGCCTTAGTCCTCTCGCGAGATCTACCCCTTTTCTCTTCTCCATCCCTCTCCTCAGTTTTGTCTTGCTCTCATGCCTTCTCCTTACCCTTGCCATTGCCTGCAGCCTGTCCTTTTCCCTTTGGTTCGGTCTTGATTTCCTGAGCTGGTTGAGTTTCTAGTGCATGTCCACTACATGGGCTCGAGTTGGGTGGTACTTTCCCACACTACAATGACTCCCTACCTCCTGTTCTATTGAAATGGCAAGGGTAAGGAGAAGGCATGAGAGCAAGACACAACTGAGGAGAGGGATGAAGAAGAGAAAAGGGGTAGATCTCGCAAGAGGACTAAGGCCCCCAGTTGCACATCACGTGCCAGGAGCCATGCAAAGTCAATGAACAGAGTGCTGACTTCCCCTCCCCCATCTCCTCAACCCGAATCCTCTAGTTGTCCCAACCATGCAGTCTACATTGGGAACACCAGCACCTTTCACCCCCTTACTTCCTATAGTAGGAAACAATGACCAGGTGGTCGGAGCACAACTGGATACTGGAAGAACTCCAGTAACTTCAAATAGAGCATGTCCAAATAGACCAGCACCTTTGAAGCACAGAGGATCAACTCAAGGAGACACAGCAAGGCCTCAAGACATTGGCCTATATTAGTCTGCCATGCCTGGACAGATATTACTGGTGAAGTATGCTCATCCTCCACTTTGCTTTTGCTCTTCTCTGTTTCAGGTCCATCAGAGCAGCATGTCCTGGCTTCAGTTCCCAGTACATCTCCCCACATTGAAGTTGACCTGTCCCTCCCCTTCTCTCCAACCCCTCACGCATTGCCCACCTCATCTCTCCAACCATCTGGAGAAATTGCCTCACCATCCCCTCGACCTTGACCAAGTCCATTTTTGTCCAACTCTGGCAACCATGGTACACCAGAACACTTTCCACCTCCACCTCCAACAAACTGTGAGCAAACCGACAATGAAGTGGAAGGAGAAAAGGTGTAGGACAGCTCCAACAGGGTACCAGTTATAGAGCCAGAGCCAGGCATCCTAGAGATTACTTCTCCAGATGCAGAGATCTTGGTCAGTGAACCACAGGAACCTGAGAGCTGTCAGGTATCTGGTGCCTTGGCACATTCACAGACCAACAAGGAGGCCGAGAGGGTAATTTCACATGATGTTATACAGGCACTACAGCAATATGAGAACCCTACTTAGAGTGACACCATGGAAGGTGTCAAGACCAAAGGTATGTGAATGATATGCTGTTATTCAACCAATGGACACCTTGTTGTTATCACATCCCTCCTGTATTTGACATATCATGTACATACATACTGTAATGCACAGCGTAGCGGTGACGGAGCGTGCTGCGATACGGGTCGAAGAACATAGGTCGAAAGAATGAAGAGTGACGAAGGATCTCTGGGATCTGAGGCCTATCTTCGAGACGATGCGAAGACTCGGCGGGTCTCTTCTATCTAGGTACCTGAAGAGGCTCACTAGACTCGAAGGTCACTAGAATAACGCTATATTGCGTAGAACTAGCTTAAGGAAAATACAGGCGAGAAGTACGAGACTATATATACGATAGGCCCCTGGTCCGTGCAAGGTGAGTATGCGCAGCATACGACTGCGATGCGTAGCATGCGCAGTAAAGCGTAGTCCGCAGCGACTACGGAGAAATATGAAATAAGGAATGCGCAGTAAGGCGCAGTCCGCAGTAAGTGAAATATGAAATAAGAGATGCGCAGTGAAGCACAGTCCGCAGTGAGAAGTCTGAAGGAAAGACTGCAGACGGAAACGAAATGGAAGACTAAGTATGGGTATGGGCGGGGCGCCGTGTGAGACATAAAGGGAAACAGATTGAGAGAATGTATCTGGTAATGTGGAGGACGACTCCACTACGAATACAACCACGTATGGTGACGACAGAGCGAGACTAGGAAAGGCGAGCGAAAGAGTCAATGAAAGTGAAGGAAAAAATGATTACCCCCTTCATAGACCGTAACAGACACATGCCATACCAAATTGGCTTGGAAATGATGAAACTCGCCAAGGAATACAAGCTATGCTAGAGTTTAACCGTTGTGTGGAAGAGGAGAGAAGGCTGAAAAGAGAACGATCTGCAATGCAATGCTGGATGAAAAGAGAATGGGATGCTGTGTTGAAAGCTCTAGCAGACATAGGTGAGTTTTGTGAGATAGTACTATAAAGTACACAAGTATAACAAACATCATCAGAAGATGAAGCACTGCAAAACCAATTGGAATTGCATAAAAGGAAACTCCTGGAGCTTTGTGTTATTTGGCAAAGGGGTGTTGAAGATATTCCCCATTTATCTACTAACATGTCATGGGGGCCATCCATGCTTGACATTGCTGCTGTTCACTCAAATATCTTACAAGAGTTGGTGGATGAAGACAATTCTAGCTCTGTGGGATCTAACTTCACTCATGAAGACAGTGAAGATGCAGAAGTACTTGACTTAATAGAGAACTTTGGTATGGTGAATGTATCAATCCAGCAAGATGTTGCAGACACTGCTTCACATGGAGCAGATATATACATAGCTAGAAAGAGACATAGGATTGATTAGTATATTAGATTTCTTAGAATCACAGATATCAATCCCATCCTCATTGAATAAAGTTCTACCACTATATATCATGCACATGACGTCTTTTACATTAATGAGACATATAAGAATATCATTCATGGTATGTCTCTCTCATCTTAGCAGACTTTCTACTACTTATGTTCCACTGATGACTGCATGGGAGCTCCACTATTACTGTATTGGAGCTCCATTAGAACTCCATAGAAGTCCCACTAGTGCTACATGGGAGTCCCACCTAAACATATGGGGATCCCACTGGTGCTACATGGGAGTCCTGCCTAGACATATGGGAGTCCCACTAGTACTATATGGGAGTCCCTCCCAGATACATGGGACTCTCTTACCTTGGACCTCCGACCCTCTGAAATATGAGGACCTGTGGGCTTGGCAAAGGCATGACACATAAGTCCTGCGCCGATGTCCTCACCCCCTCCATCCCCTTGGTACTCAGATGTCTCCGGCACTCTCACTACCTAGTGACTGCCTGGGGACTACCTCCAGCATCTCCAAGATTAACCCTTGATCTCTGAGACTATCTCCTTCAACTCCGACCAGAGTTCCATCTGAGTCCACCATCTCCAGACCTTTGTCCACAGACCCTCTGCCTCTGGAACTCTGGACCTCTGCAGGAGACAAGACCAGGAGGAACGAGGACTCTGACAGAACGGATGTTCACGCTGACCCATGCCGTACAACATGACCATCGCCCATGCAGCAAAAATTGTAAAATTCATTAAGCACATGCATGTCACAATACTGTCTGGACTCTGCAGAGACAATTCCACATTATTGTTCACCACAACCAAAACATTCCCAACATCTGTATGTCCACATTCTTGATCTCCATCAGTAAATCCCTTACCCACTGTACAACACTGTACACAGTTGTCCAGGGATTACAGCATTACATTAAGGCCCCCCCCCTGTCCGCTGCTGTAACAATGCTGTCACAGTGCCAGATAGTGCCGGACAGATTGGTTACCATGTGACAGCACTGTATGGTATGCCGGTCTCGGCATACTGTACAGTACTGTACAGAGCAGTAATTTAATGGTCTGTCTGTACAGCACTGTACAACGTAACCATCACTAGACAGACTCAACATAACAGGTCTGGACTGTACAGTTCTGTACAGTGCCTATGATACAAGTCCCTCTGCTGTGCAGTGTCGGACACAGCCATCTCATTCTGTAGCTACAGGTTCAGATTTGTGTCAATTGAGAAACATTCTATTCGACCTATTGACGGGATACAGGAATACTATCAATCTAATACAACCTGCCACTCTCGTGTGTTGACAATGCTGGGATTGCTCGGAGTATATCATGTTGTACATTAGAAACTGAAGTAATACTCACATCCCAATCCTTGCCCATTCACAGAGCATCTTGTCAAGCTTTGGTCCATGGTACGGGTGAGTGGTGACTTCGTTCAAAAGCATGCAAAGTTTGTTGTAGTATGCTTCGACTTTTTCCACATTGAGGGAGATGTGCTTGTTGAACCCATGGATTTGGAAGACTTCCAGTACAAAATGAACCTAGAATGATACATGATATGTCAGTGACTTGAAATCAATCACAATGCAATGTACCATTGCTGCGACGAGCAGCAATGCCCTGTCTGGAACACACTGTTGGAACTGGGGGAATTGACGCAGCGCCTTGTCACTTGAACTGTAGAAGTAAGCAGTGCAAACTCTCTTGAGGATCGGATGCGCGAAATTACTAGTTTTCCCCTGAGAGAACTGCCAAGCCCAAGTGAGGAATTGAAAATCACAACGTACCAAACTGTCAGGCTTCCCCCGTAAGAATCAAGCATTCATGAGGAGCTCCTCTGCTTTACCCTTGACAAATTGAAGCCGTTCATTTTCGGTCTGAAGAGTTTCAGGCAGGGACAGGTGGTAGTCATCTGCAATGCAACAAACAATGAACTTCTTGACCTTGCTGCAAAAGGTCTGCATGTCCGAATATAACTGAGAATAATGTTTTGTCAGCTGGCACATTATGAGAGTATGAACTTATGATGGTTGCCATTTCCCTTTCGTAGTCTGGGTAAAATCCTATGCAAAATAATTAGAGTCCATGCCGCATTGCACAGGCAGGAGAGACGGCTCACCACTTTCAAGCTCTAGCTCCTCCTCATACTTGATTATCAACTCAATGAGGATTTCTGTACAGATGCCAGGGATAGCCAATTCATGGGGAGGGAATGGATCCTCAGTCATAAGGTGTAGGTGGAGTTTTGCCTTCCCTTTGTCCAAAAGCCCGCACCACAGTTTGCCAAAAAACGCCATGGTGATGGGGCGAGGCACAACATCAGCCTTGGACATCTTCGAATACTTACCACCTTGATGAGATAAAGTGCAGGATCCATTTTGGGCTACTAGTGTGAGAGCTTGGGATCCATCCATCTTTTCCAACCCTGTGTTGCCACCTTGCTCGTCTTGATCTCGCGTACTACCTCTCAACTTCTTCTGACGGTGACCATTCCCATTGTGAACACCCTGGAGATAGGTAGGGGAAGGAGAATGTGGACGACAATTGTGTTTGTGGTGACGATTGACTACATCATGGTCCACATTGGCCTGAGAGGTACATAAGTTGGTGAGAAGTGTGATAGCATCGCCACATATGTACCTGACCATGCTCGAACAGTTCTGATCTGTTTCCTCCAGTGTGAGGTGGAGTAGGCTGGGGTGAAGGAATATGCTGCTGGGCTTGTTGAGGGTGCAAAGGTGGTGCGGAAGGGAGGTGATTACGTGGCGTTCGTGATTGAAGTGAGGGCCAATTGGCAGTGAGGTGGTGCCGCTGGGTACAAAGATTTGTTAAGGAACTTTGGGCTGGTATTGTGACTCTGGGTGGAGGGTTTGGTGGTCACTCAACCTGAGGGGGGGAAGCACGAGGAGGTGGAGTCTTACGTGGGGACTGATGGAGTTGGGGAGTGATCTTGCTCTCTTCGTCGCGCTCAGCCTGAGGGGAAGCTTGAGTGGGGGAAGTACGAGGGGAGGAAGCATGACAGGGAGAAGCATGATGGTGGGGGATCTCATGGGGGTGTTGATAGAGTTGGGGAGAGATCTGTCCATCCTTGTTGCTGTCTTTGTCACTGTTGTCCCTTGAGTCTATTACTAGAAGTTCATCAGAAGAAATATATATAAAGGTAGAAGTTGACGTACCATCATCAAGGTTCTGGGGGAATTCTTGTTCGTCCCCATGTGGATCGACATCCATCCCCACACCCTCATCATCATCAATGTAAAGATCATCCCTTTGAGGATCATTGTACATGTTCATGTCAGTGGGGTCATCCGCATAAAGACCTTCGTTATCATCCTCGTAGGAACCACCCTTATTGGATTGAGAAGTCTCCTTGGCCCATGGTTCATCAACATCATTCTTATAGCCACTGTTCCCTGGCTTCGGAAGAAGGGATTTCTTGTGATCTATCTCCGAACTGCTGGTTTCTGACAACTCACTTTCACCGCCAAAGACGTTGCATGGTCTTGCAGGCACTGGTCCACGCTGTTGAGCTGCGTTGCCTTGAGATTTCAGGACAACCTGTGCAGTAATTTGCTTGCCTGTGTTGAGACGGGTGGTGGTAGGTTCAGATGCCGACATCATTGAATGCTCCTGAATTGCAGAGAGGGGGATCGAGCGAGGTTGCAATCTAACATGAGCACAATTGGCAGCTGTAGCACTGGAGGCTTGTGGCACAGGACGAGGAGGAGAAGGCAGCCACAAAGCATCAGCATATAATTGATGGTCAATTGCGCAGGGCCTGGCTGGTGTGCCCTCAACTGAATTCTCATTGCGCATGCCAGACTGATGTTGCCTTGAGCTGCTGCCCTCTGCTACGGTTTGTAGGTGACCTGGGTACTTGACCTGCCCTTGTTCATAGTCATATGTGGTTTGGGACCCAATGAACGAAGGTGGTTCAGAAGCTTGGACCTGTAAACCAAACCTGGACCCTGCAACTGCTATACGAAGCTCAGGCTCGGGTACTGAGAATGCTGAACAATCAGCTTGAGATGCTGCCACAGCAGTCTGAAGGGATAAACATGATTTTGACCCTTTGACGTTCACGTCTGTAGTTGACTTCTACATAGATACATTAAGTGCTTTGGCAATAAATGTGTAACATGTAGCAATGGACCTTGGTCCTGGGAGGCTTCTGAGAGGTCTTCCTCGCACGTCGAGGGGTGGGGGCCATGGGATTTGGTGGTACTTCATCAGGAATCACTGACCTCTGCCTGGCCACTTGCTGAGGCTGCTCAATTGCATCTATGACTTTCTTGAGTTGTTGCCGGGCACCACCTTGACCAGCATTGTTCCGCTTGGACCAATGAGGTATGCCTTGTTCAGGTAGGGAAGGAGTGCCGGTGGGGTTGGCTGAGGAAGTCTGTCTACTGCTTGCCATCGAATGAGTTAGCGAGTCCAGCAGGGGGTGCCTCCAGAAGAGTACAACCTTCCATGGGCTATGCAATCAATTTTTATATGGTCGCAAGCATGAAATCAGATTGAGTAAAAAAAAACTCATCGTAGGGCATTCGCTGGGCCTAGCATTCAGCGGATCTGTGCATAAGCATGGCCACGATGTGATTTACTCATCATTGGGGTTGGAGGCGAGGAACGTGGTGTTGGGAGAAAGTAAGAAGTTTAAGCGAGTTGCTAGATGGAAGGACTGTCATAGTGTGGCAAATTGCCATGCTGTGGTAATGTATTTGAATACACTCACAATAGTATGGACTCATGGAGAATCTAGTACATTGCTGTGATTGTATTTACAAGCGCTACTATCTACTTGAACAGAGAACACAGTTCTTGCCACCGTATTGCAGGATGTATTGCAGTCCTGTTCGGCACATCACACATGCATCAGTGTAACTTGAAGCTGTGCCACGAGAACAACCAGCATACTGGAGTCAATGTTGAGGTTATTGATCACCTTTGTGAGGTCCTGGCCAGAATTATACTTCAACAAGTTTGCCAGAGATGTGTCCATGAATTGCGTGTCTGTGCTGGGAGCCTGTTCACCATAGCGTCCTTGAATGGAGTGACATCATTGACGTAGCTAGTTAGATCATAGATGAGACTGTTGTAGATGCCAAGTCCAGCCTTTAGAATTGGCCATGTTGGAGATCTCTCAAGGCATGTAACCTATGTAACTGACGTGGTTGTTCCACTGCATGATCATCATGCTCTCAGAATACCAGCCAGGACACGTGATGGTGTGGAAATTGTGGTATTTGGGGTTGGGATCCATGGTGTTCATCATGCTAAGTTGAACCCAGGGATTCACTGATCCTGAAACCCTGTCCACAGCGCACTGACCTGCAAAAACGGTCAAAGAACAGTACAATAATAAATGATTCCCGAACACCTCCACCATCGTTTTCTTGTGCGATCAGCAGGCTTCGTCATCCATGATATGGATTAGACCGCCTGGCTTGTTTTGGTGGAGGTGGACACATTCAGCATTGTCGAAGTAAAGCTCCTCAGTAACTTCAGCCTCATCGGTATTCCCCCCACTCCCAAGGGTGTTCCTCAAATTGAGATCACTTTCAACATCGATGCGGGTTAGTCACTGCTTCCTAGATGGCATTGTCAATGTCTCGGCCAAGGACAAGGCTACTGCGAAGGACCAGTCAATGATGATCGCATCATCATCAGGTCTTAGTGACAAGGACATTGAGTGCATGGTCACAGAACTCAAAGATGTGCTTCTGGACGAAATTTTGCAATGTTTGTTTGCAAAATTGATGTGAAATTGATCGAGAGAGTTGGGGCGGCTGGTCATGTTTTGGGGGCCGGGAAGGTCAAAGAGACTGATGAATGTGTCGAAGTCGTTGCGGCAGAGGGGCTGGTTGATAAGGGGAAGCGTATGTTAGTACAAGGGCCTGGTCTTGGGCTGTGCGCCTCATGTGGTAGTAAGCATGGTCGGCGAGCTGGAAGATGTGGGATGGAAGTGGGGTCTTGTTCTGGGAGGTGTCCTAGGCAACCTGGGATAGCTGTGTGGGTGGCAAGTATACAATAAGCATCATCTTCAAGACAAGAGTTCTAGATGATTAACGTGTTATGGTTTAC
This sequence comes from Boletus barrowsii, assembly GCA_038088775.1. Classification (NCBI taxonomy): domain Eukaryota; kingdom Fungi; phylum Basidiomycota; class Agaricomycetes; order Boletales; family Boletaceae; genus Boletus; species Boletus barrowsii. Next base: position 1,154 of record JBBPJP010000552.1, on the reverse strand, counting down.
GAAGGGAATACTCATTTTTCCTTTACTTTTCGTTGACTCTATCGCTCGCCTTTCCTAGTCTCACTCTCTTGTCACCGTACACAGTTGTATTCGTAGTGGAGTCGTCCTTCACACTACCAGATATGTTCTCTCAATCTGTTCTCCCTTACGTCTCACACAGCACCCCGCCCATACCATATTTAGTCTTCCTTTCCGCTTCTGCCGCAGTCGCCTTATTCGGACTTCACTGCCTGCAGCATTGCCTTTACTGTGCATACTGCGTACTGCGCATTTATGACTTGTACTGACTTCGTGTGCTGCGCATTCAAGTCATACTTAGACAGAGACAGAATCCCTTTGGGCTCCTGCTCCCTTGTTTCCTTTTACATCTCTCGCACAGACCAGGGGCCTACCATATATATAGTCTCGCGCTTGCTCGCCTGTATTTTCCCCTAAGCTAGTTCTACGCAATATCAGCGTTGTTTCTAGTCATACCTCCAAGTCCCTAGTGAGTGCCTCATCATACCTAGGATAGGAGAGACCAGCTTAGGCTTTGTATCGTCTCGAAGCTCAGCATTGTCCTCTAGTGTTCCCTCATAACCTTTCACTCATTGAACCTTCGATGCTATGCTTCTTCGACCAAGTAACTTCGCATGCTATGACAAGACTACGCTGTGCATTACAAAAGAACTAGCTTTTCCCCTTGTCCCTACTTTCACGTAGAGGACATTCCCCCCATCCATCATCTCTCTCTTTGGTAGATTCAGAGCACCTTCCTACTCTTCTTCTGACTCCCCACCTTCTACCCCTTCCACCGTGTCTTTCCCACTTCCTAGAATCCACAGACTCCCAGACGGGCATCCCTTCCACCTTCCCTTACCCAACCAACATTCTTCCCCTCAGGAAGTAATCGATCAGTATAGAAGGACCCAACAGGAGCTTGCCGATCTCAACCGGAGTGTAGGACGAAATGCAGATGCCCTTCCCTCTGCTGCTGAATTAGCTGCCGATCTTCTCCCCGGCTCCCCCATTGTTCCATATGAGGAACCTCCTATTGTTTTTCACGACCCTGACCCAGAACCAACCGTGCAGGACCCTAACTTTGACCCGGCTCCAGAAGACAAAATGGTATCAGAAATCAAGGCTGGCCTCCCTGAGGACTTTACGGGGGAGGC
>JBBPJP010000551.1:0-19751 GCA_038088775.1 Boletus barrowsii | reverse complement strand
GCCCCCTCGACGACGACGCCGCCGCGCCACCACCACCATCCCCACTGCGTCAACGACGACGATGACGCGGGACCACCACCACCACCGCACCCCCGATGACGACGACGCCATTCCATCACCACCACCAGTGACCACCCGTGCCACCGAAACGACGGCGACGGCGATGCTGCGCCACCACCGCGTCAACGATGGCGATGACGCGGGACCACCATCACCACCACTGCACCCTCGACGACGACAACGACGCTGTTCCCTCACTACCACCAATGACCACCCGTGCCACCGAAACGACGGGGACGACGACGCCGCGCCACCACCACCATCCCCACCGCGTCAACGACGACGACGACGACGACGCGGGACCACCACCACCACCACCACCACCACTGCACCCTCGACGACGACGACGGCACAGTGGCACAATCCGTGCCACTGAAACGACGACGACGACGCCGTTCCATCACCACCACCACCACCACCACCACCATCATCACCGCGTCAATGACGACGACGGCACGTTGGCACCACCCGTGCCACCGAAACGACGATGACGCGCCTTCGTCCTCCCCTGCCTCGCGCCCTCTCCCTCCTTCCCCCTCGCTGGCTGTTCGCGTACAAACACGAACGCAAACACTTGGATGTGTTTGTGTTCGTGTTTGTACGCGAGCAGTCACCCTCTCGCCCCATCAGCTGGCGCCAACCCACGGGCAAAACCTGCGGGTTTTGTACCCGTACCCGCACAACGAGTATGGGTTTTCAGCGGGTACGGGTACGGGTATGGGCGCGGACACCCGCGGGTTTACCCGTGCCGTTCCCTACGTACGCGCGTGTTCATGTGACCATGCTCCTGCGTACACCAGCACTGCCAGACCACGTGTACAAAGGTCATCCCGACCTGTGCGACGGCGGGCGAGGGTGGGCGGCGCAGCGGACGTGAGGGTAGACTGTGAGAATTACAGTGTTGCAAACTGAGCGGTCTTGCATGTACAATAGTTCTTGCAATGTGGTACGATGTCTTGCAATACAGCAATGTCTGTCTGGCGGGCCAGTACTTATAATTAGGTGACTGTGTTTTGTGCAAAATGGGCTAACAGTAATAACTGTGTGTTTTGCAACAATGTCTCAGAATCTGGTGAACCCAGCTTCTCTCTCTGCACTACAAGTCATATAACGACGATCAAAGAAGAACTCTCCCAGTTCAAGACATTATTTGCACAAGGCCACGGGTGCGCAACTTGTAGCCAAGTCCCGTTGTGACCCCAGAGGCTCGCTGAATTCATGGCCATGAGCCTCTTACAATTCGATAAGTTGAAGTGACATACGTGAGTCTCGTAATAAAAGAGACTTACGAGCAAGATCACCGATATGATGCCAAGCTGAGTACCACTAGGCAGTGGGCCACTGCATGTCAGTCTACGTACCTTGGCAAGTTTCAACCACTTGTGACAGATCGCGTCCGCCAGAGATGGAAATGGGTTCTGGGGTGTGAAGGAGTTATTATCGAGGTTAACCCCGATCGACGCACCTTGTGGCCAGCGAGGTGTAACGTGCATGTACAGGCGAAGGATGTCAGCGGAGGTGGAGAGTCTGGCAAATATTTATCCCCACAGACGGCATATGTTGAGAGTGTTGGGATTCGAGGTTGGTGTCAATCTGAGGAGGCGGCGACAAGCGATGGCTGGTTTTCGTGACTGTCAAGGGATACGGCGTTGTACGATGGCGTTGCGAATCCATCCAAGCACGATTAGTAGATTACCCTCCACACAGACATTCTGCTTCTGCGAACCAGTATCGGTGTATTGTTCACCTGAGACACTGCCAGTGGTTTTATCATCGTATGTGATAGAAATGTTTGACCTAGGTCGTTCGAAGTCGAAGAAGAAGAGGGGTCCCATTTAGCGTGACCTTTGCAATTCGAGTCACCACAGGCAGACCCTGGCAGGAAGAGGTCACTATAGTGCAATTGAACAAAAGGACTACTGCGCGTTAAATAGCAGACACCTACCTAGAACCAGTATCAAAGTCGACTGCAAAAAATGGTAGGGTAGATATTCCATGCGGCACAACGAAAACTCACCAGTGAAGGATTTAGCAGGGGTTCCGACCGAAATAGGGCCGTACCAGAGATGACCCTTGTCATCCGTCAAGGGGACACCGGCCCCGCGTCTTTCAACCCCTCCCACATCGGAAGGGTGCTTCCCCCGGCATTCTTCTCATAATTGCTGAAACCCGACGGATCTTACTAAAACGGGTGAGTGAATGCGATGCAAGACCTTAGTATAATGTACGCCCTGACTGCTGCAACATGGGATTTGAATGCGTCAGAGTTCACGAAGGTAGAACGCTTGGTGATCGGGATGGCGATGGCGACACTCTGTCCAGCGGGCTGAGGTGCTGCAGCGGCCAAGACAGCCAGCGCAACTATGGACGTCGGAAGAGTAAAGCGCATTCTAGAGCGATGATTCTTAGAAAGGGAAGGGGAGAAGGGAACCACCTGATGGTTTATGTTGTCAGGCAGCTCACCTTTTATAAAGTGCCTTTGACGCCTAATTTGAAGGATAATATTCAGCAGGCTGCTCCACCCGCAAGAATGTGGCGTTTAAGACCATTTTTCACGGAAGAACGTTCTCAATAACGACTTACATTACATGGCATCACATGTCCCGCCAGATACTAGTCAGCAAAACAGTTCAGGACAGTTGCACGAAGCCATGCTTGTGTGTAACCTTGGGGCGAAGTCCTGATACATATAATGGAAGCTGAAAGGCCGCAAGACGTCCCAACTCGAGGTAAGAGTAGCTGTCAAGCGAAGCGCTTGCTGAATCTTATGGTCATGAGTTGGGCTGTCGTAAATCAATCAGAAGTTTATGAGAAGGATCACCCATTAGTAAGAGGAGATACGAAGACTTCAAATATGGACGCCAAGCCGAGCACGCATCACTGCGTCATGCCATTGTCAATGGGTCACTGATCTGCCAAGACTGGTCTGGATCACCTGGGTCGAACTGTTGGCCGTAACGGCTAAGTGCAAGCCATTCCAAAGGTTCCCAAGTTTGGTTTTACATGCCAATCATTGGGCCATATCGTTATGAACCGACTGCACTGCCCACCGTTTTCAGCGGTGTCACGGTCCTAACATCAAACCTGAACTGCTTCTCATCTTTCGATGGACCTAGCAGCTAGCATATACACAGTGGTTCAAGAGATCCAGCACGAACCCAGTACGCACCATAGGTTCTGATGATGGCCATCTACTGCACTTTGGTGTTATGAAGCCAAATTTCGAAATGTGATCCCGGAGCATTGAGGACGCTTTCCAGGAGGGGTCGCACATCCCGTGACGCTATCTGAAAGTTACATGGCCAGGACAGAGTCGATGTTGAACGCTTTGATCCGATGGCCCATCGAACGTTAGAGGAGTACTACTAACTTTCTTTCAACAAACTTGAAGCCGGAGGTGATATCAGTGCATAATACCAAGTTGTAGGTTTCTTACAAACAAAAGGAAAGGAAAGGGCAATAGTTCGACTCTAAGTGGCAGCTTGGAAGTGGGAAGTAGAGCCTACCGACTAGTACTACCCCGTTAATATTACTAGGTATAAGTTACCATAAACAATACCAGAGTTCCAAAAAACCCATGACGATTCTATGCTCACCACCACCGTATCTCCGACCAGAGCAAGGGGCCAAACACAACACACGCTATCCAAAACTACAAGTCGATTTCATGTCAGCCGAACAAAGTTGGGAAATAATGTTAAAGAACTGACCACTTTCACGCTCTTGATCAAGAGGAAGGGGTACTCCCATACAGGCGGTGCTGCAGGCGTGGGCTTGACTTCGCCGTTCGAGTTATTGACGGGCCGAGGGTGAGTAAACATGACCCATATCGAGTAAAACGCCACTTTGTAGAAGTGGTAGAATAGTAGCGCCGGAGAAGGGGCGATGCTATGAGCGATGAGTTCAATCGTCGGTTTCTAGATGCCAGAATAGCTTACCCAGAGAGAAGGGATACTGGACCACGGATACAGTCGCCACCGCACTCAAAATACCCGAAACAGCCATTTTGAAGGACCGAAAGGTATTCACCTGTGCCTCAATGCGTCTCCAGACCAGACAAGTCTTCATGAGAGTACATACCATGAGAATGTTGATCGTTGATGCCATTGGTTTGCGAGCCCAGTGCCAGCGAGCAAGCATGGCGGAAACTTGATCCCAACCGCTGTAATCTCTAACTTCGCCTAGCATCTGTGCCAATCAATCCACATCGTTTAAAGCAACAGTCATTCCACCACCCGTAAGGGGATGTCGCATGTTCCAAGAATCACCGAGAAGGAAAACGCCTTCCTTAGTGCATTTCCCACCTTGTTCTACGGCAGGTAGGAAGGAATTTGGCATGCGACGCAAGCGATCTCTGTCTAGCGCTTCATGGGCAGCTACATGTAGTGATGCGGGGAGCTGAGGAACGACAATTCTAAGGATATGTCCCTGAAGGATATATAAGCGAAAACCATCACGCAAAAGAAGAATTCCTTGCCTTGAGGCAAGACGGGAGTGGATGTTTGACATCTACCAGTATGCGGGTATCATGTTCTGATATCTGGTACAAGAGGACAGGTCCGTGCCCTCTGATGAGAGCCACAGTACCATGTTGAGGCATCGGTAGTTGGACATTTTTGAGGATAGCCCCAATGAAGTAGCTCCGTGTCGACGACTGGCGGGCAGACTTGCCCATAACTGCGTTTCTGAAATTCGAGGAGCATCCATCCGCAATGACGACCAAATCCGCAAAAAATGGTTCCTTTTCTTCTCTAGAGCCATCTCCACGAGGAGATGAACGCGTAGCACGAACGCCCAGCACCCGTTTCGTATGCCAGTAATGCGACACGGATGGGAGACGCGCGTGATTTCGAAGTTAAGGTAGGGATAGCATGAGAGCCTGCGACGCCAGCACCGACGATGAGGATGTCGTAGTGGTTCGCTTTCATCTTTTCTTGACCCAAAAACGATGGTCGTCGGCGTCGAGGACTTGAATGAAAGTGGACCGAAGAGAACAGCTCTATGTGATCGCTGACAAAGCAAATAGTTTGTGAAGAGGTCTCATTTACCACTGGCAGTGTTCAAACGATTGGCAGTTGGTTCAACTTGTGACGCAGCAAGTTGTATTGAATCTGAGCTGTTCAAGCTAGTCAACCACTCCCGACCTGGTTCGAAACATGGCAGCTCCATTGCTCGCATTTCATAAGGAAGTCCTGGAAGAAATTCATGACCCGGCGTCCACGAGCGACCTCCTCATCCTCGCTCGCGGTCTCGGGCTACGGCGTATATTATGTACCCTCATGAAGATTTACGATTCTCCACAGAACTTGGTTCTCCTCGTGAATGCTGCGCCAGAAGAAGAGGTTGCTATCGGTGAAGAGCTCGGCATCATAGGCCGTCAAAAACCCGGCTTGCGCATCGTCGATTATGAAACGGGTAAACGAGATAGGTTGGCCCTTTGTTCCACCACTCCCCAGGTTAATGTGTTCACATCCGTCAAGACAGGATCTATACAAGAAGGGTGGCCTCATCTCAGTGACATCCCGAATATTAGTCGTTGATATGCTGCAGGCTGACATACCCACCGAGCTCATCACTGGTATCGTCGTCCTGCACGCCGAAAGGTATGCTCTCACTCGCGTGAAGCAGTATATCTTTGAATGTGCTTCTTCAGAGTTACGGCTCTTGCATTGGAAGCCTTCATTGTTCGACTGTATCGCGAAAAGAACACGACCGGTTTTCTAAAGGCGTTTTCCGACCAGCCTGAATTCATCACCAGCGAAATGTCACCCCTGAAAAATATCATGAAGGAACTCCAGTTGCGGAACGTTCACATTTATCCCCGGTCAGTCACCCGAACAAGAAGGGAGTGACCTCCTGATCTCCAGTGATCAGATTTCATCAGTCTATCAAAAATACGCTCGAGAGTCGCAAAGCTGACGTCGTCGAGCTGTATCAACACTTGACGGAGAACATGTCAGCCATCCACCATGCAATAGTGCAGTGCATGACTATAACCCTCTCCGAATTAAAGCGCTCGAATACATCAGTGGAGTCTCTTATTACAGTACGTTCCGACAATGCTGATCCTGTACACCAGCTCGACCTCGACGACCTTACCGTTGAAAATGCTTACTTCAAGTCATTCGATGCAGTAGTGCGCAGGCAGCTTGATCCTGTGTGGCACAAGGTTGGACCCAGGACAAAGCAGTTGGTCAGCGATCTTGCGACACTAAGACGTCTCCTAACGTGCGTGTTCCCTTGTGACGAGGCTATTCATCATTGATTGCGTCTCGACATAGCTTCCTGCTATCCTACGACGCTTTCGGGTTCTACGCATACCTCGAGACGCTGGCAGTTTCTAACACGACTACTGCGGCGGGCACTGCGCGACAAAACCAGTCTCCGTGGATGCTTACGGACGTTGCCAACATTATCTTTTCAGACTGCAAAACGATGATGTTATACCCTTTCAAGAACAAACGCTGATCGCCCAGCTGCCGCGATTGACCTTGTGGATGACGAGGATGCATGGAACGCGTTGGATGATATGGAAGGTAATGGTGTACGGCCACCAGCAAAATCCATAAAATCCAGGATCCCCGATGGCATGGACCCTGTTCTCGAGGAACTCCCGAAATGGAATCTACTGGCAGACGTCCTGCATGAGATTGAAGAAGAGGTTATGCAACAAGTCTCGCTTTCATCGTGTAAACATTTCTTTGTTCTTGACACATTACGATGGTGACACGACCCTTTTAGACAGTCGCGGTTCGAATACTGTTTTGGTCATGACATCCTCCCCTCAACCCTCTGCTCTGGTCAGTGAGTTCTTGTCAAAGATGGATGTTGATGCCCCGAAAGGCGAACGGGGAAGGACGATGATGGAACCCAAGCTACGTCGTTACCTATACTGGAAGGGAAGACTGGCGAGCTAGAAGGACGGCAAGGGTGGGACACCAGTGCAAACTGAGAAACCTCCACCTCAAGCTTCTGCTAGTAGTGGTTCCGCAGGAGTCAGCGAGGCGCTGCGGAAGAAGGACAGAGAGAGAGCAGGAAGGGGTGCGAATCGACGAAGAGTCCGTGGTGGTGCCCCATCGTCCATGGCACCGAGCAAACCCAAGGAGTGTTCCAAGCCAGACGAGGTAATCGTGTTGGATGACGGCGAAGAGATTGCAACATTGTAAGCTTTCTCCCGTGTTACTGCTCATCTTTGTATCTCAGTATTTTTGTTGTTCCAGCCTCGCAGCACAGAGTACGTCGACGAACGACCTAACAGTGCCGGAAGGAGATATGGAACTGCTAGAGGGAATGCTCGCCAGTCAATTCGACGCCGACTTCGACATGCACTATGGTATACTTCCGCCTCAACAGACAGTGATCGTACGGTCCTACTCGGATGACACGGATGACCAAGTCTTGGCCGAGATACAACCCAAGTTCGTTGTGATGCTCGAGCCTAACCTGGAGTTTGTCCGTCGTATCGAAGTGTACCGCAATTCGAGTCCAGGCTTGGGTGTGAGAGTTTACTTTATGGTCTATCAGCTCAGTTGCGAGGAGCACAAGTATTTGGCGGGGCTCAGGCGCGAAAAGGAGTCCTTTGATCAAAGAGCGCGGGGTGCGTCTTTTCATTTATGTACAGACCGTTTCCCCACTCACCCGTCCCACATAGTCGATGCTCCTAATTTACGAGGACAAACGACTCGGGAGTAAAACTGGAGAACAGATCATCAAATCGATCAGTTCACGTCTGGCAGGTGGGCGAAAGGAGCTGAGCACACAGGCATCCCAGGTTTGTTGGCTTTTGTCCTTGAAAATCAACCCGATACTGATTTGCGTTGGAGGTTATCGCCGACATGCGTGAGTTCTGGTCGACCCTCCCGTCGTTACTGCACGCATCAGGTCTCTTGGTTATTCCTGCGACGCTAACTGTTGGCGATTACGTTCTTATGCAGGATATCTGTGTTGAACGGAAGAGCATACCGGATCTGATTTCGAGTTTCAATAGCGGGCGGTTGTAAGTCGTTGCTCTGCGCGACTGCACCTCTACGTTGTTGCTAATCTGACCTGTACAAAGGTACACACAATGTGAACTCATGTCAGTGCACTACAAGCAGCCCGTCCTGCTCATTGAATTTGAAGAAAACAAAGCATTCTCGCTCGAGGTTTGTCTTTTTTTCGTCCGTCCCTACCTGCACGCGCCAACTATCACCTCCAGACAGTCTCAGTGGCCAAGCCGTGTGTCAAACAGTCGGCCAAGCACCCATCTAAAAAGGGCGGTACATCCACGGAATCCGACCGAGCGCCGCCCTCGATCCAGTCCAAGATCGTCTTGCTCACGCTTCAGTTTCCCCGCGTACGCATCATCTGGTCGTCCTCGCCCTACGCAACGGCAGACATTTTCAACGATCTCAAAGCGCACAATCCCGAGCCGGACCCTTCTCGAGCGATCGCGATCGGGGCGGAAGAGGATGCAGATGTGGGTGCGGGGGTCAACGCGGCTGCAGAAGAGCTTTTGCGGTGTATACCGGGCGTGACGGCCAAGAACGTCAAGTATGTGATGAGCAAGGTGGGAGCGTATGTGAGCTGTGTGCGTTGGGGAGAGAGGAGGTATAGGGGATATTGGGCGTTGAACCTGGGAAGCTCTGTTGGGAGTTTATGCATCGAGGGGAACGTAAGAGGTAGACTGGTGGGTCATGAGTTGATGTACTATCTGCGGCAACGGTTGGTTTGTTAAAGGATGTCTTGGAAGTCTACATCACCCCAAGCTCTAAATGTAATCGACTCCTGAAATCCTTCCAGCTGTGGCCAGTAAATAGGCATAACCACCAATCGTAGCGCATAAGCTTCAGTCAACAATCGTCCAGTGGTGGCTGCGGGTAAAAAAGGTTGTGTTTAGGTTACGGGGACACTGAAATTGTGAAGGAGATTGTGAAGGAAAGAGTTGTCTTCTAATGATAGAGTCCCTCGTCGGGTTCGCGATGGTCATCGATCGGTTTAAGTAAGTTGCAAGTTCTTTCAATGACATATTTTTATAACAGGCCCTGCGGGCAATCCTGGACCCGAATAATTTCTGAAGAATGCAAAATTACGACCCGAAAATAGATGACAGCGAGCGACGACGTACAGAAGTTTTGTCTGGAGCAGAACTTTCCAAACTTGTTCCACGAAAAGGTTTGATTGTACCATCCAACATCACTAAACATAGTAAAGGTTAGATAGTCGTCCGATAGGGGATATCGTTGACACGCATTCACTCACTTCCCAATGTACGCTTTATATGTGACTGTAGATAGTATCACCCTGTTCAAATGGCTTGGGCTATGCATTTGTAGTGTATATAGTTCTCTCTGTTCTAGGTATTCGATCCCCCCGCCGAAAGCGGTCATACTTTGTGCTGCTTCCGAAAAATTCGTGGATAGGATCATCGCTGCTGCTGTAGTCATTGACACTGGACAGCTTGTCGTTCAAGCGTCGCAACGTGCTAACATAAGGGGTATCCATGCCAGTATCATCGTCCTGCTCTCAAGTCATTGACATGATCATTCAGGTGAGCGGATATCCTTTACGTACCTCTTTGACCCTTGCGAAGTGCTTCGAAAGCTTCTCAACGACCAAACTGTACGGCAGGTGCTGAGTCAATTTCTTGAAATCGTCCCATGAGCTATCGATCAAGTTCCAAGTGAACTGAATACCGTCGAGACTGAACGTTGAGAGAATGGCGAGCATCCAAAGTAGAGTCGAGGACATTGGATGAGTGAGCACCCTCGCTGACAGATAGCTTGATAGAGTACTCTTTGTCGGTATTGCCGCGGCCAAAATTCCTCTCATAAAGCTCAAAACTATAAGGGACAGATAGTAAGAACTTTATCAATCACAAGGACCGAGCGACGGACGTAATATGAGACTGTATTATCGTGTAACTTAGCTTTATCTCTGATGTGATGGGAATCAGGGGTTACATACGCAGTAATCCAGTTCCGGGATCCGTCTGTTGGCTATCGGCAATCCAGACAGTAAAACGAGGTTGACAAGTGTGTGGAAGAAGTATCTTGAGTCGCTTCTTAACGTCATCCATGAGGTCTTTTGCGGCATTTGAATCGTCTAAAAGATCCTTGCGGATGATAAGAGCAGGAGGACCTCCGTGAGAAACTGAGCCTTTTTTTTGTGATGTCGAGATCTCATCTAGAGAAGAGCGGGAAGAGCTTGAACTGGCGGAAGAAGACGGAGGATAGTTTGACTGGTTGTCAACCAGGGCTGCGGCAAATATTTCCGCGGAGGCAATAACGCGTCGCTCAGACGAGGTGTAAATCTAAGATGTGGTTAGTAACATGAACTGTGACGGGCAGGCGGAGTTGAGGTTTACCGTGACATTCTGGAGGGCATCCTTATCTACCGGCGGAAAAGATGAACTACCTGAATGGGGAGGTGGGATGACAACCTACTCATGATGGAAAAATCATTCTTCATATTCTCGCCGAGATCTCTGGATTGGTATCTCGCTGAATGTGTGAACTGCAGATAACAATCCTGTAGACGGGGACCAAGTGACAGCAAAAAAGACTCACCTCGCCACCCCATTTGAATACCAGGGTCAATTTAATTAACTTCCGCGGTTGACCAGCCTGCCGTTTGCAGTAGATAGGTTTAAGCTGCGTTTTTGTACCAGGCAAATCGATCTTGCTGAAAAGCGCGTTGTTTAGCTGAGTAAGCTTGGCGAGATCGTCACCGTCAGCGCCAAGAGACTGTGCCTCCTCCACTGCTTTTGCGACTAGGTCGAGTTGTTTCCTCTCGCGAAGTATGATCTCTTCCCTTTCTCCGTTGAGAAGGCGGACAAAGGGTTGGGTCCAAACCTCGTCGACCGGGAAGTTGAATTTCAACTTTTGCTTTGGTGTGTGATCAGCATGGCGGAACACGGTGACATTTGCTTTGAGGCGCCAGTTTGCAGGCTGGGACACGGGCTCGGATGGAGGGAAAGGACGGTCTATTGAAGATGAGACGCGGATGCAGAGAGAGGCAAGAATCTCGGTTGCTTTGTCTGGGGACCGGGGAGAATGCGTGAGTATGTTTTGGACATGCAATGGGAAAAATACGGACCGTAGTAGGACTCATTTCCTTTGACGAAGCTCCAGCCATTGACGTCGATCACCTGACTGGATTTTCCGCCTTGGCACCTCAGCATGTCAAAATCACAGACGTTCTGACCGAATGCTTGGCAGATTTTGGCGGCATAGGACTTTTCTCGATCGCTGAGACGGGTGATGAAGCTGGGAGAGGACGGAGATGAGAAGGGAACGGAAGCGTTGGATGCAAGCGGGATACCGGATCTCTTTTCCTTCGGTGTTCCGACGAACGACGCCGTCTACGACGGGAGATTTACGGGTCTCTGCATGGAAATAGTCAGTGCCCACTGTGTATACCTTGATGTCCTCTGAATTGTCAACATCGATGAACTGTTCGTATATGTAAGTTTCGTCGGTGCGAGGGAAATTAAGGGTGGGATCGAGGTCGCTGGACTTGTTTCCGACCTGGTAGGGATAGGAAGGTGTGAACGTGGGAATGGGAAGATGGACGGACCTTCCTGAACAAGCGACGACCACCGCCTCCAACGAAAGTAGATGTGTAAACGTTGTGGTCCTCTCCGCTGACTGGTTTTTCGACAAAAGGTTTTTCCAAAACTTTGCCATCGATGATGATGGCATTACCGTCTTCGCGCATGGATACCTCTGGAGTGACGCGGAAGTCGGCGAGTTGGATACCGAGCTTGTCGAAGATGAGCTGTTTGAGCTCTGGATCGATACGTGGACCGGCATCTCTAGAAACCTCGAGATGTCTCGGGGGTGGGTATGTTGAGATGGTCCAAGACGGCACCGACGAGCCGACGGTCCCAGAGGAGAGCCTTTGGAAGGAGGTCGTTTATGCAAAAGGGATTGCAGAACTTGACGTAAGAGATGGCCTCGTCGAGTGGGAAATCGGTGGAGAAGAAGGAGATGAGGACGTCGCAGCGTGGCCAGTTCTCGACGTCTATTGGGATGCCGTGAGTATACTGAATGGGAAATGCGGAATGGCTGACCCTCGTCAAGAATGACTTTGTCGCCGAAGACCTTTACTTCGATTGCACCGCGGGACCATTGTACGAGACGTGTGAGTATCTCACGCATGGGTTTTGAGCGGGCCTTGATGTCCATGGCACATATGCCGAGGACGACTGGTGGACGGGTGTTTTCATGTGGAGTGGTTTGGTCGGGGTGGGATGCGACGGAAGAGCAGGAGGAGGAGCGGGTGATGATGGAGCTGGAGCGGGGTGAGTCTGAGTGCTCTATTCGTGACCGTCGTTGCATTAATCGAATCAGCACAGCCACAACTGGATAAGATCACCGACAATGAGGCATTTTAATGGGAGCTAAATAACACTGGAAGGACGTCTCGTCACCAACGTTACAGAAGAACCATGCGAACTGCTAACTGATTGATAAGATTCCTTTATTTATTTAGTTCTTAAAAATCTGGAACCCACATGGCGATCGATGAGATCTATTCTAGATCCCTGAGGCATTTACTGGACCGTCAGATAAAGAGCCCTCTGATCAGACAGACATGGAGGGCCAATCCACATCGTCACCACCCTCTTTCTGTCCAACCTACACTGCACCAGGTAAGCTTCCCACTCGGAATCTCTGGCAGTGACTCTGACCCTGTCTAGCTGTGCCCGCTCCGTCGAGCAAGCCCTCGCCGCCCTCGACCCAGCCCCGCTCTCCGTCGTCGTCTCCGTCTCATCCAGCTCCGTCTCTCTCCGCCATCTCCCCGCCCTCCCCCTCCCCCATATAAAGGCAGCCCTTGACGATGCAGGCTTTCGTTTCCTCACCGACCCTCCGGCCCCCACATCCCGTGTCCAGCAGTGCGCCCACCACGGGGTGCCTCTCTCTGCTCCCACCCCGCACAGGATCACCCTCTCTGTCAGCGGCATGTCTTGCTCGTCCTGCGTAAATACAATCACAGATATGCTCTCCCCCCTCCCCAGCGTTTCCGACGTCGTCGTCAGTCTCCTCACCAACTCCGCCACCCTCCGTGTGGACAACATCGCCCTCCTCTCCTCCGTTACCGACACCCTTGACGACTGCGGCTTTGAAGCAGAGGTCGTCAGCGCTGATCCATCCTCCCCTCATCTCCATCCAGCTACCCAGGCACTCGCACCCTCTCCCTCCACGTGGATGGCATGTACTGCTGGTATGTACACCGCTCCTCTTCACGCCTTCTCTCACCCACTCCCACCAGCCGTTGCCCCAGCAAAGTAGTGGATGCACTACGTGTCCTCGATCTAAATATTATCATCACCAAGCCATTTGTTGATCACACCCACCCTATCATCGAGTTATCATACCAACCTGCGCCCCAGATTTCACCATCCGCTCCATCATCGCCTGCATTCAATCTGCAGACCCCGCATTCAAGGTATCCCTCCATCACCCTCCCACCCTCGAGCAGTGTACCCGCTCCATGCAACTCCACGAACGAACAATTCTCCTTTCTTCACCTTTCTCGCCACAGTACCTACCTTCATCCTCAACGTCGTTTACGCGAACCTCGTCCCCTCTGGGGACACGTTCAAAGCCTACCTCATACAGCCCATGTGGAATGGAAACGCATCACGTACACAGTGGTCTTTGTTCTTTTTGGCAACACCCATCATGTTTTACAGCGCCTCCCTCTTCCATCGTCGCAGCATCAGGGAGATACTCGCCCTGTGGTGCAAAGGAAGCCCTACTCCAATCATCGTCCGCTTCACCAGGTTCGGCAGTATGAACCTTCTTGTAATACTCTGGATTCAAGTTGCTCTCTACTTCACACTCACACCCATTTTTAGGTCTCCACCGGCGTGTCCGTGGCATATTTTGCCTCCGTCGTGCTTCTCGCCCTCGCTGCATCTCAGCTGCTCGCTTCGAACGGAGTCGGCGACTCCACTACATACTTTGATGCCGTCGTCCTCCCCACCTTTTTCTTGTTGTGCGGTAAGTAGCATCGGTCTATTTCCCTATGCCAACTTTGAGTTGCTCTAGGCCGGTATCTCGAGGCATATAGCAAAGCACGAACTGCTGATGCTATCACAGCACTGGCTTCCCTTCGCCCAGCAGAGGCCTTACTACTCACTCCTCGTGATCCGTCCGACATAGTTTCTTATTCCTCAAACGCGGACCTCGAAAAAGGTGACTCAGAAAAAGATGACCTTGCTATCGTCCCCGGGCGTGAAGCCGAAAAAGTTTACGTTGATCTTCTCGAAATCGGGGATATCGTCCGTGTCTTGAATGGAGCAACCCCACCCTCTGATGGCACTCTTATTTCTGGTGCAGGAACCTCGTTTGACGAGAGCTCCCTCACAGGTGAGGCCAAGCTTATCGCAAAGAAACCCGGAGATCGAGTTTTCCTTGGCACGATCAACAAGGAAAAAGCCGTCGACGTCAGACTGGACGCTGTTGGTGGCGTGACAATGCAAGTATTCATCCAACACTAATGGCTACCGTCTCATTTTTTTCCTCACAGGTTGTCCGTATCGTTCGTGAAGGACAAGTTCGTCGTGCCCCGATCGAGCGGATCGCGGACATATATTTGTCCCAGTTGTCACTCTTCTTGCCATCGTTACTTGGGTTGTCTGGCTTGCTCTCGGACTAAGCAGTGGTATCCCTCGCGATTATCTCGACACTGACGCAGGTGGATGGTGTATGTGTTGTCTGTTTCACCTTGTCGTTCTATTGGTTAACTTGCTCTACACCAGCCGTGTGGTCACTCGAGTTTGCCATCGCAGTGTTTGTCGTCGCCTGCCCCTGTGGTATTGGTCTCGCAGCCCCGACCGCCCTCCTCGTTGGTTCCGGTCTTGCGGCCAAATACGGCATCCTTGCACGCGGCGGAGGCGAAGCATTTCAAGAGATGGCGCAAGTCGACACTGTTGTGTTCGACAAGACCGGAACTCTGACCTCGGGAGGACAACCCCAAGTTTCGGATTTCGAAGTGACTTCCGGGTCAACATGGTCATCCCAATCTGTCCTTGGAATCGCTGCGGAGCTCGAGTCTGCGTCATCTCACCCATTAGGAACCGCTGTCAAGCAGTACGCAACGAAACACGGGGCAACCCGTTTGAGCGCGACCGGTTTCGACGAGGTTGCCGGTCGTGGTGTGAAGGCCTACTTTGATGCGCTAGGTCGTACGGCTCTCATTGGGAATGAAGACTGGATGAGGGAGCACGGGGTCATCCTGGACAATGTAACGACTTCCAGGCTGGCCGGGTGGACAAGCGAAGCCAAGAGTATCATCCTTGTCGCGATCAGCGATGTCGACACATTTTCTATCGCGGCCACTATTGCGGTGACGGATTCTTTGCAGCCAGAGGCTCCCAATGTCATTCGACTCCTCCGCCAAAGGGGGATCGAGACTTGGATGATCTCCGGAGACCACGAGCAGACGGCAAAGGCTGTCGCAAAGATGGTCGGCATCCCAGAAACGAATGTCTTGGCAGGAGTGCTTCCCCACCAAAAAGCAGAAAATTTGAATGGCTGCAGGTGAACGGTGTCAAGCGTCGCGGTTCGAGATGGCAGAAGCTTTCCGGAAAGAAGACGAGCCAACGGTGCATCGTGGCAATGGTCGGCGATGGCATCAACGACGCACCTGTGGGTCGACTTCTTTCACTCTCAACATCTCAGTGTACTGACGGATCGGAAAGGCCCTTGCTGCGAGTGACATTGGCATCGCCATTGGATCTGGCAGCGACGTCGTCATATCTAGCGCCTCGTTTATCCTAGTATCTTCGAGCCTCAAGAGTCTCCTTACGTTGAGTGACTTGTCACGAAAAGTTTTTAACCGTGTCAAGCAAAATTTTGTGAGCGTCGCAGTGTCTACCTTGAAGTACAACGATGGCTGACTCGTTCAACTCATAGGTTTGGGCGTTTATGTACAACATCGTTGCCGCGCCAGTCGCTGCTGGCGTGTTATACCCCGTGGGTCATGTTCGTCTCTCTCCCGTGTGGGCAGCATTAGCGATGGCTTTATCGTGAGTTTGGCTAGAAGTGTGTTGGTTCGAGCTGCTAACCTATCATTTCCAGTTCTGTCTCGGTCATCGTTTCTTCACTGTTACTCAGGTTGTATCAGGAACCAAAAGTGTAGATTTCAGGCAATCTCTCAAGTTTCTTACCGAATGTAGTTGTATTACGTAATGACACGTACTAGGACGTTTTCTGTTGCTGCAACAGCTGGTGTTCCTTCTTGGTGCGATAAAAGTCGGAGAACGACAGCCGTATACCCAAAAACCGACAATCGAGATCAGGGTGGGATTGAAGCGCATGGACGATGGACTGCGCAGAGTCGCTAAAGGACGCACTGTACTCTCTCACAAGTGCGCGTATTCTTGAAAGGGACTGAGTACTCATACGGTCTGGCACCGGCGCGCTGTAAACCCCCTGACATGATGTCAAGTGATGTAGGAAACGACCGGGGAGAAGAGACATACCCTATCCACGTCTTTTGCTTGGTCTCGTCTCGCCGATTCAGACAAGCAATGGTGGTAAAAGTTTTCCTGGCGACAAAGTCGTCATGGGCGACTGGCATGCCAAGGACCGAGACTCACGGTGGCCTACGGAATTTGAGGATCGTCTGAAAGATTTCTCGGACAGTAAGTAGGTTCTCCTGAAACGCAACGATCAAGTACACGCGCGGTTGCACGAAAGTGCGTGCGAACCTCCTTTCCAGCTTTTGGGGAGAGCAGGGATACTTTCTTGACCATCCTATCGAGGTACGACCAGTGCGCCTCGATCATGGCGTCGAGGTCACCTTCACGCTTTTGAAAAAATTCGGTCAAGGTTGTCCATGAGCACGCGATGACTTCCAACTGGCAGTAAGCCTGCATCTGGCGAACAAAGTGGATCATTTCAGCCATGACGATCCGGATCTGGTGCCAGTCATGTTCGAGATCTGAGATGTCCTTTGTAAAGAGGGAAAGCCAAAGATGGGGGGTAAGCCTACCAGGGAGCCTCAGGAACGTCCTCGATGCACCGGCGATTCTCATCCAACCCTGGCCTAGCGTGCTCTCGACCCTCTTCATCTTCCAAAGGTGATTAAACAGTTTTAGATACTTGAACATGGAGTCGGGAGCTGCTTCCATTGCTGAAGAGACACGTAAAAGCGTGATTCGGTGTCCTAATGGTAGATGTGAGCGCTGCACGGAGAAGAGAAAACACGACCTCGGGTGACGACATACGGTTATATCATGGTCAAACTTGGTGAGATCAAGCGCAGAGGGCAGATGGACGTGTTTTAATGATTCTGTGTACGATTGGTGCTGAGAGACTCCCCATCAGTCGTACGGTGGAGATTTGACCAACGAATACTGACCTTGAACCTTTTTACGCGATGTACGACCTCGTCTTGAGCTAGTATGGCGGGGGAATCCATGTCATGAGCTCTCAGAGGGTTGACTTGTTACCCTGCCCGAGAGAAGTGTCCGTTTACGCACTTCGCCTGTATTACATAAGTTCAGACCTGCGCATGACCAAACACCGCCAAATAAATTGCCAAACCCTATAGAAGGCGCGAGCCAGACTTGGTAATTTCCTTTCCCCCCACATTCCCTCATCCGATGCGTGCGTGCCGTTTCGCAACCTCGATGACGTTTCCCCACGTCCGAGTCGGTGATGCTCCTCATCTGACGAGTCGTGTTTTTGGATACCTTCGCAAGCCCAAGCCTACGCGAACCTCAACAAGGACTCTGATTGGACCACAACCCCCTGGTACGGCGACCATTTTACTCGGCTCTGTCTGGTAGACTGCCTCGGCTAACTGTGAGCGACTCAGCTGATGGCCGGGTCAGTCCAAATCCTACTCGGTAGCCGCCACCGCCGTCTTCGATTGGGACCTTTGGAGCACGGGGTGACGAAATGCATCGAGTCCAGAAGTAGGTAGTACTACTATTGCGTGTACATCGCGTGTATGTGGGTCGGTCGGGCGTGCTCGTCTACGTAAAAATCAAAATCATTGATTAAAAATGTAGATTTTACATATCAACCTTAACTCCTCACTCCATGAACGCCCTTGTCAACGAGGCGCACGTCCCGGCACCTGAGTTCGTCGTCAACGTAAGTTATCACCTAAGTGTGTTACCGTCATGACCCCTACTCATATGACACTGATACTAGAACGATTCGTTTGTGAGCTTCCATGGGGGGGTAGATGGCTTGAAGCACAAAGTGGTCGATGGTCACACCGAAAGAAAGATGGACGGCAACAACATCAACCGCCGTCGAGATCCTTTGTTGTTCTTCCCTTATGTAGCTCTCCCCCGACACCTACGCAACGGTCTTCCTCCCAAACAGGCCCTCCAGGGCATTTTCCGAGAACTCGCGGATTGCGGCCTGTACAAGGATGGGCGATGGATGTATCAAGAGACATTCGCGGATTGTAAACCCGAAGGTATGGTGGCGCAATTCTTTCAAACAGTGGGTTTTATTTTTATTTTGCTATTGATGATGGTCAACCCAAGTATTAGATCCAGGATGCAGCCTTTCTTTGGGCCGGGGCCGAATTGATCAACATGACTTGCAATTGGCGCGATCACTCGACACATCTCGTCCAAACCCTACGCAAGCCCGACGTCATCCTTTGTCCCAAGGGATGCACCGACATTACATTCAAGGATGTCTTTTCGTACTGCGAGCTGAAGGAGTCTTTCTCCGGCGATGCGCGAAAAGAGGCCGAGAAGCAGCTCGCCGAAATTGCGGGATATGCCTCTGCAAACCAACTTCACCGCCGGTTCTACACCGCTTCGTCACTCTGCAACAGAAAGCTAACTTTAGCTACATTTATCCGTGGTTCCACCGTGGTCTCTGAGCCACTCGACATCGATTCCAACCCTATCGACTTCTTATCGTGCGTGTTAGGGCTTAGCGCAGCCTCTGCCGCATGGTGTGGTTTCGCTCCTCACATGATCACTGCCCCACGTAACACATTCGACGTAAAATTCCTCGACTTTGCGAAGGTGACAATGGGATCGGTGTTGCTTTACGCAGCAATCGACATGCATGGCAGAGGTACCAAAGTGCCACTGTGCAACGTATGGAAAACCTTAGCGGTCCCCCCAAAAGCTTACCCCATCAAGATGTCCTGGATGGCCTCGGTGCCTCCTGACGGAAAGGGAAGGCTTTCTAACGACATCGATATCGCAACACTCTTCGCCAATCGTGCTCGTCAATTTCCCTCGCTTGACGGCCCCGAGAAGCGTATCTTCGGGAAGGACGACGAATTCAAGATCTTTTCTGGCTATGAGGTGTCTCCCGCGGACGAACACATTTGGGATTACGTGAAACATTGGCCCGGCATCACAATCGTCCTACCTGAGGATTGCGACAGACCTCGAGCGCCTTGTCCTTCCCCGAACGAAGAGCTTTGGGAGACGGGCTATTATCCGGACGATTACGCACCTCCCATGGAGCCGGACACCACGAGGAACATCTTGCAGAGGTTCAACGTCCCGGTTCGCCTCGGCGGAAAGCTGGTGAATGAAAAATGGGAACCTCAGGATGAGGACGCAGACTATAATCCTCCATGGTTGTATGGCGAAACTCGGGAGCTCATTTGGGTCTTGTATCGCTCCTGTGGTACTTCGATAGTTTGGTTCTCTTGCAGGCGTGAGTTAATGAATGGATTCATGGGCGCACTCTCAGGTGAGTTGTCCT
>JBBPJP010000550.1:0-19753 GCA_038088775.1 Boletus barrowsii | reverse complement strand
GGCCTTTCTAGTCATTGGGGATCGATTAAGTACGTCCTTCTTCTGTCCCTCTGGCATTTAATGACGCGTGATAGGCAGTGCAACGACCCACACCGACATCGTGCTCCGCGCCCGCGCCAAACATACACCTGTCCGTTCATCCACAACGCTTCCATCGTGAACGCTGTTGGCATCTCTGGCCTCCAACTTTACAGCTTTGGCCAAGCCGTCTCCCTCGTCTTCACCGATACGTGGAAACCTGAATCATTCTATGATCGCATCAAGGAGAACAGCAGTCTCAGGCTATGCACTCTTGTCTTGTTGGACGTTAAAGTCGAGGAACAGAGCAAGGAGAACCTGGCCAGGTTTGTATCACCCATGATACTCACACTGGAGATGTTGCTGATGACGACGATCAAAGAGGGAGGAAGCTATACGAGCCTCCGCGATATATGTTGATCCAACGGACCGTTTCTCAGGTACTCGAAATCGAGTCACTCCAAGATCAAAAGTATTAGCCCCCAAGACCACCCTTGCCATCGCCCTCTGTGTAGGTGGCGATGCCAACGACCAGCGTATTGTCTGTGGGACCCTTGAAGAACTCTCCCAACAATCTCCCAAAGTCTTCGGAGAGCCGTTGCACAGCCTTGATCGTAGGGAAGTGTCTTCATCATCTCGAGGTTGACTATGTGCAGGAGTATGCCATCAACAAGAAGATGTGGCGACAATGGTAGGTGAGGTGGGGGTTGGGAATGGTAGGTGGGGTGGGATGGAGGTAAATAATGGTAGGGTGGGGTAGTAGTAATATGGTGTATACTCAGGTTAATATACACATGTTTTCACACATGAAAGGGCTGGTTTGGATTACAATCTAGGTTACACCAATGTAGTACCACCATAATTAGATCCTTTCAGAATGTGCATGGCTTTCTTGCACATCAAATGAAAACCTAAGTACTTTGTCTCCTGTGAATCTTGAGCATTCTTCAAGAATTGTAAGATTGGTTTGTAGAGACTGTAAAGCAAGCAGTCTTGAGAAAACTGCAGCTGATATGGGGTGTCCCGGTAGGCATTAAACACAATCTATGAAGTTTCAATGTCAATAAAGTTTGGAAAGATAAACAAATAATTTACTCCAGTAATAACAAATGCCACCATACTTGCAGGCACTTCATCATCCTTCAGATGATCTGACTGAGAATACTTGATTCCCCAACGAAGGGGCTGGTATTGCTTATAGAACTCAACCAACCCATGATAAATCAATGGGTTTGCAAAGAGCTGAAGCTATAGACATAAAATTAGATAGTGGTACAAAAATGACAAAAATCCATTGCTGACCTCTGGATCCAAAGCATTTGGGCTAGGACAATGACAAAAGGCAAGGTGGTCAATGGTCAGAGGAGTACAAAGCCTTTTGTCTCTGAGGTGGAACTCTGGGAGAGTAGAAAAGGCATTTGTTCTCTGTAACATCTGAAACATAACCAAGGCCTTGCTGGACTTCTTCTCAAAAGGGATGATACAGTGGCTTGTATCATGATTGGCAAAGATATGATCTCGCATAAATTTGCGAAGATGGATGATGATGTCACATGCCTACAAAATATTGTGATTGTATTAGTTATCAGAGGACTATCACTTACCTTGTCCAATAAAGGCTGTACTTCAGAATAGTTCACTAATTTTGTTCAATAACTTTATTGAGAAAGAGAAAAAAAAACTCACCAATAGCATTAGGGTCAGATAATTCCCACCACTCAACAATATCCCTTGACTGCTTATCTAGAAATGAATGATAAGAATCTTTTGAGGACTCTTCTGCATCTTGCTGAGTGGATCTCAAGACTCTCTTGAGAACAAGTCTTGCTCTACGGCGAGCATCTGTGGGGTGAGCAAAAGGACCTCCTGGTACTTCCTCATTACCAGTGATACCACAGAAGACTGTGGCAAGAAGCTCAGACAGAAACCTAGGATATACTTTAAGCTGAAGCTCTGCCTTCAATTGCTTTGATGTAATCCAGGATTGGAAATCAAAAGCATCTATGAAAATGGCAGAGATGGCTATTAACATTAGATTTAGATTTATGAATTTTAGTAACCATGGACTTACCATCAGCTATGGCTGTACTTAAGTTTGCCAGAGGAATATTCTGGTACTGCACATGAAGTTTTTCAACCTCAGACCAGATGGCAGCTTTTGCAGGTTCTACAAAATATAAAAATATACAACAACTACACCATGAAATTTACCTGATATATCAAAACTTGAGATTGCTAAAGGAGATAAGTGATCACTATTTACCATGTATCCGGTAAAAAAACTCACCTTGATTAATGGGATAGGACTGATCCTGACTCAAGGCTTGTAGATATTCAACTACAAAATGAATTGCTTTTAGATATTACAATTTATATCACAACTTGAACACTTACTGGTTAAAGAATGATCAGAGTTTGCATATCCATGAGTCATTGGATTAGCTTCATTTGGAAACCTCCAATCAGGTAGTAAAGCAACCCTTAGGACAACAACCAAATTGATGTGAAAAGCCTCAGATAGTAGCCCAGGTCCAGTTTGTGGCAAGATTGCCATTGGCAATGGGGCTGGGTATTCTTCAACAGGATCCAGATACCCCATAGATGGATACTAAAATATATTAGTAGCTCTAGAGTTATTAATGATATATATTACTTACTGGATTATTCTCTTGAGTAACAAAGCCTAACTCCTGAGAGTTATCTATAAAATCATGCACCTAGAGTGTTTGAAGCTTCAATTGATAGTAATCTAAACATACCAGTGGACTTACATTGGCAATGGCTGGATTATTCTCTTCAAAGCCTAATAGTACCTTAGGCTGATGCTGATGGTTGCCAGCCTGAGTGTTTGCAGACTCAAAAGCCTGCCAGTCCATCTAAAAGGACATATAGTGACCTAAACATTAGCAAAGTTTGCCAATGGACCTACATTGACCATTGCTGGATCCATAGAAATGGGATTCCCATAGATACTGAAGGGGAGTGACTCAGACATGGTGGTTGAAGAACAATCTCTTATCTGATCGAGTCCAGGTCCACTCATTGTGACCGTGACCGTGACCGTGGGAACGTCTCTCGCGAGTTGTGCGCTGCCAGTGGACTGCGAGTCAGTCAGCATGGCCATCGTGTCAAACAGACTGCAGCCCCCCCACATCCAACAGTTACCATCAGTCAATACTGATGCTTGATCCTAACTTTTTATCTTCCCGCCGTACGGTCAGGTCTCATCACACCGTGAGCACGATGTCACGCAAGTTTCTTAGTCACTCGCGACTTTCTTCCTCTCCGCCGTTGAAGTGAGGATACATCGATGGTGGACCGTGCTTCACTTTTCAGGGAACGCAAGACCTGCCGCTACAGTACCTAGAATACAGGTGGGTAGTCGCTAGTGATCAGTACGTGAAAACTCACCCGTGAACGCCAGCCAGTTCAATCGAGGCAAGCTTTTCAGTCAGAACATGGAGTTCTTGAGGCTGGGGTTCGGCATCCACCTCACCTTGTTTCGCGACAGTCTCAGATGAAACCGAGCGAACGTGGTTCGTTCCGTTCCAATGCCCACACTCCGCGACCTCAGCCCAGACCCCATCTTACACTACGTCCATCATCCCCCCACAGTCCAACGTGGTTCACCATCCCGCTTGTCTAGAACTACCTGAACTTGTCGAAACCCAAAGGCTGCAGATGGTAAGTCTGGATCTAGATCTTTTTTGTGTACCCTTGTTGATTTCCGTGTCAGCGATGATAGTCGCGTTTTCCGTTGGCATGTCACGGACTGTTCGAGCCCACATCAACCTCAGCATCAAGGACGGCAGAGTTCTCAGCTTTCGTGATCCTGTATGTCGTGTGCCGTCCTCCGTTCCGCCGTTCCTGACCCGTCTTCCTAGTTCTTCGCGGGCCAAACCGATCAGAATTCCTACGTCCCCGTGCACCCTCACGCCGACCACTGCGCTCAGCTCTCGACCGCACTCCACCACCACCGCTTCCTTCTCCAGGTCCCTCTCACCTTCCACGATCGCAACAGGGCTGCGCATGGACTCGACAATCTCGAGCACATCCATGTCTCAGTTTGTGCCAATGTCCCCTCTTTCTCCATCCCCGGGGAACTCGACATGGATCCGAGACGCCCTCTCTTGGCTTTCCTCACTTCTGCTCTCCCAGAGAGTCACCCCGAGTGCAGCACTCGAGCAGATAGGCTCGAGGAGCACGCCAGCAACATCATCATGACCCCGGAAAACCATCTCCTCGGAGATCCAACGTCCCTGGTGCAGTCAGCGGTGTCAAGGCCCGCATCGTTTGGGTCCAGGTCCCCACAGAGCACGGCGTCAAACTCGAGCTGGTCCACCGTGTAAGAGCTCATATCTCTTGTCGAATATATCGTCTCATCCCCAACTGTCTAGTTCGAGGCCGAGTTGGAGCACAGTTGGTACGAAACCACTGTCACTACAACGGTACCACACCGCATCGTCAGCGTCTGCGGTCGCTCACCCCAGTCTTCGTTTGAAGCCGGTTCCGTGTTTGCATACCCATATTCCCCCCCAAGCGTCAGATGACGAAGCCGAGTCCATGGAACAGGCCAAGGCTCACGTTAATGCCACCGTATCGCAATCGTTCTACACCAGCAATATGGTCCACGATCTCTTCTATCGGTCAGTGTAAAAACATGATTCTTCGCCATCACGCCTCACATGTTCCAGGTACGGTTTCACCGAAGCCGCTGGAAGCTTCCAGCAGTTCAACTTTGAACGAGGTGGTGAAGAAAACGACGCCGTGATTGCGAACGCACAGGATGGAAGTGGATTCAACAATGCCAACTTCATGACGCCTCCCGATAGCACGAATGGGTCCGTACGGTTTATGTCTTGCATCTCCTCTGACCAACTCATTTGCGCCACATCAGCCGCTGCCGAATGTACCTTTGGACTACCAGTTCACCCTACTCTGATGGGGACATGGAGGCCAGCATCGCCATCTATGAATTGACTCACGGTCTTTCTACTCGTCTGACTAGTGGACCCAAAAATTCTGGTTGCTTCCACCTCTCAGAATCATGTCCCGATTATACATCCGACATCATATACCACATCATCGACAACATTCGGGATCGCGTCATATCTCTCCTACCATGCACTTACGATGTCAAAGTCACCGGCGAGGCAACAGTCCTCCAGCTATTCGACATACAAATTAAAGGGACTTGTAAAAGGATCGTCGGCTGCAGGGCCAGGGCATTTTGCAACGATCGAGCTCGGCCAGGGGTACTACAAGAAGGGGACATTGTGCATGAAGGTAAGCATTGACGTGGTTACATCTCAGACACATTGGGCTGGAATTTGTCTCCAGGTTCTATAGATGCTTTAAGCAACTTAGGAAGGACATGGCCGAAGTTAGAAAAGGCTCAGAGTGCGGCATTAGCCTACAGGACCTTGATAATCTCCAAGAGGGTGACGTTGTCCAAATGTTCCAGAAAATAGAGATTCCAGCCCAGCTGTAATTAGGCGCAAGGTTCAGATTATGCCCCGTACACATATGGGTATAGAAATTCATGGGTCATGCCATATTCTTTATCGAATGCGCGTGCCAAGCATCTCAGTATCCATGACAATCTCGTCACAATCGGTTTCTATTCTATTCTGCTCGTCGAGTATGATCACCTTACCACCAACCCCAAATGTCAAGCTGATGTTTCCAAGCTCACGCGTCGTCTACTCAAGGAAGGTCCAGCTTCGGGTATCCAACTTCTTTAAGATGACCTCTACTTAGTTCCTGAAGAACTTGTGCGAAGACCCCGCCAGCTCAACTGGACCAAAGAGCTAGATTGTCCGCTTCGAGCGTTTCTGGACAGGAAGATACAGATTAAAATGGACCCATATACACTCTTGTGAGTAAGGCAACAGAGGGTCGACAACCATCCGCATAGGCCTGGGCAGCGCCAACCTGTGTCTCTTCGACAGTTACTTTACGTCTTTCCTTGTCGGCCTGCTTCGCAAACATGGACACATGCACGATACCCGCGGGAACTGCCAGTGGTCTGTTCCTCATCTGCCAGTGAGTCAAACAGATCACCGTGACCGTGTAGTGCTCATAGTGCTCGTGTGTGCATCCGTGCCACCTAGGGAACCGCACGGGCTGTTAAATGGGCTCGTTTCTTCCCGTTGACCTTGTGAGTCTCTTTCCATGCCTCTTCTTGGAGGTCTTTTCCACAAGCAGAGCAATCCAAAGCACGTCCTGATCGACTCTTCAGCGTCTCCTGCTACCAACAGAGATTCCACAGATGGCAACTACGTCTTCCATGGTACCCGGGTCATGATTTTGTGACCCATGACAAACCTGTACCGTCACCACTACGAATGCCGCCGGACAACCTCCTGGCTTCCAACCCCTCACACCCAACTTGAACCCTTGCACTCGTTTGCAAGCACGAATGTGAGCACACGCAATGTATTCACATTTGTGTTTGCACGCGAGCCAAATATGAATATGCTTTAAGTTAGGTTTTGATTTGAGTTGTCCTCGGGGACACTGGAAATGATGTGCTTGTTTTTGACCCTTGTGTGGCCTTCATAGACCCTCTTGACATCGTTCTGTGTGACCACTTTGCATCCTGGCTCAACTGGAGCCCTCCTAGGTGAGGTTTCTTGACCCCTTCACTGCATGCATTCACAATTGTGTTCTGATATGTTTCACAGCTTGTCTGGCTCGTCCCAGATGTCCTCATGGCTCCTCGACACTCCCTTCATGTCCGCTTTGATGCTGGTATGTGTTTCTTCGAAGCTTGGGTTCCTTCCTCCTCCCCCTCAAGCTAATTGCACATTTCCCCAAGCAATATATAACCATAAGGTCATCAAAAATCCCTACCACCCATTACATTGTCATGACCAGGCAAGTTCATTAGCTAGCAATGGAAAGTGTTTATACTTTCATTTCAGAGTTATATAGGTATTAGCATTGCTAGCAATATTTACTAGATGTGACATGCAAATGATATTTTAATACCATCATGCAAGTCAATTAGCTTGCATTTGTAGAGTACATACTTTCATGAAATAATGCTACAGCAATTGGAAAGATTATATCACAAATTGTACATTTCCCCAGGCAATATATAACCATAAGATCATCAAAAATCCCTACCAGTCATTACATTGTTACAAAATATTTACATGACCAGGCAAGTTCATTAGCTAGCAATGGAAAGTGTTTATACTTTCATTTCAGAGTTATATAGGTATTAGCATTGCTAGTAATATTTATTAGATGTGACATGCAAATGATATTTTAATACCATCATGCAAGTCAATTAGCTTGCATTTGTAGAGTATATACTTTCATGAAATAATGCTACAGCAATTGGAAAGATTATATCACAAATTGTACATTTCCCCAGGCAATATATAACCATAAGATCATCAGAAATCCCTACCAGTCATTACATTGTTACAAAAGATTTACATGACCAGGCAAGTTCATTAGCTAGCAATGGAAGTGTTTTCACTTTCATTCCAAAATTGGATTTAGTTGTAACATCTATCTTGTCATAGCATGCTGAGTACAGACCAGTGATGTCTCTTGAGAAGGTGAGGACTGTGATTGGGCACTGATAATGAATAATCAATCCTTGAAAATGGATCACTCACTATAATCATATGAAGCGGCAGTGACAGTGGCGACTGCATGGGTGTATCAGCCTGATCACTAGCAGGGTTATGAAAAGCCGTACGGGATACATAGTTATATAGAATGAGAAGGTCCAAGGTGGTCTGTATGTCGGAGGACATGAGATACAATGCCAGTGATGGCAGCCAACGATAGAGAGTGTAAGTACCGGATTCAGATCGTGTCATTATGGTTGTCATCCGAGTCCTGACACCGAGTTGCTCGGATCCAATGGCCCGGCATCTGTTGAGGTAGCCATACATCATCTTGCACTCGGTGTCTTGACTATTGCGTGCGATTAAACACTGGATTGTGATGACGAGCAGGCCGAACCACACTCGGAGCTTGTATGATCAACACGCTGCTGCAGGTCCATATGAGCGTATCTTCGTTACTGCAAATGGTCATTGGTCGTATCATCTCTTTCCTATGCAATTGAGCAACCTTCAGATAATGAAAATGGCGTGATCAACACTGCACTGCTACAGTGTCATTGATATCAGGCCCTTGGCAGTACGACGGATGAACATGACAATTGGCAAGTTGCATTTTTCACATCAACCGTTCATCCCAATGCGGCCGTTTGAGAAGATTATCCACGTGCCTGCTTGATCGGCCACATATCTTTAGACGGTCCTCGATTAGGCTTGGGTCCGCACCGTCGCCGCAAATTTCTTTCGCTTCCTTCCATGACACGCTCACAACAACGCCTGCTTTCACAACTCGCCACGTCCAACACCACTGCCCTCTTCTTCCGCGAAGACGGCACGATCGATCCGACGCCCGTGCTCGTCGACGAAGAATCGTGGAAAGAACCCGCACCATACGTACACACGCTCCACGTCGAGTATGACTTCGAGCGACCATCGATCTCGCACAATTTGCTCTATCATTCCTACCGGGATATCGTTCTGGGGCCCACTATGAACGACTCGCCGCCGTCGTTGTCGCTGGGCACAGCCTCGCCCCGGTCCTTGTCGATCCCCTTGAAGACCCATTCACAGTAATGACGCCTGTTCTCCCGACTCGTCACAACCGACAACAAACTCTCTTCACGTCGTGTGCATCTCATCCCTACCCTCCCACCCGCCTTGCCAGTCTTTGTCACACCTCTGCCGAAAGCGCCTCTCGTGTTCCTTTCCGCATACGCCTTTCCCTCAACACATCCCTGCCGTCGTTTGAAGAGATTTACCCTAAAGTAGCATTGCACGCAAAACCACGGTAATGTCTATATCATCTAGCGCAACGTGGAGTCTAACGAGTTACACTCTATGATTCAGGGAATTGAAGAGATATACCCCCCCGCTCCAACAGCAACATTACGATACAACTGATCATAAACAGTGCGTCTGTACGCGTTTTGGAAAGGGCGTGGAACTCCGAGATGATCTCACCGCCTCTTTTTCTTGACTACATTTGTGTAGT
Source organism: Boletus barrowsii (assembly GCA_038088775.1). NCBI lineage: Eukaryota > Fungi > Basidiomycota > Agaricomycetes > Boletales > Boletaceae > Boletus > Boletus barrowsii. Next base: position 10,657 of record JBBPJP010000550.1, on the reverse strand, counting down.
ACATACATTTAGCCCAGAGAGAGGAATTGCATGACATTCGCTAGCAGAACCACCACACATAAGTACCAGTTTCCCCCACCTTCCAGCTCTCTGGTCTCTCCCGTAGATCCTACTCCCTGCCCCCAACGGCAGAGTCTTCTGAGTCCAATCCTGACCCATACACGCTACCCATTTCGAGATCGCTTGAGTTACTGGTGCCGCCGTGCACCTCAGGACCCTGATTTCCGCCCACGAATACCATCGCAGACATGGTGATGTCTGGACTGGCGTTCGACTGTGACGCCACACCGAACCCGGTATCAATGTGGAACTGACCACTGATATCATGGTCATATAGCTCCCGAATGCTGATGATGAGTCGTGGGATGAGGGTGTAAAAGGTTATATAAAGGAATACGGTCAGGAACAGCTCAATGGTACTTGTTGGAGCTGCAACTGAGGCGAGCACATAGTCGATATGGTAAAGGACATTCCTATAAATTGGGTGAACATTGTCGTCGTGAGTATTTGTGGGAGCAAGTGTCAGGAGCACGAGCAAAGGTCGATGGGCAGGAAGGATAGGGGGAGAAGCAAACATACACGATGAAATAGAGAATGCCGTCTCCCACTAGTTTTTGCATATACCGGTTGGGCTGCCATTGCTTCGTCACTTTGTACATCTCAAATGACTTTTTCAGAGTTTGTGAGATAGCGAAAGTGACTAGCGTAGCAGCGAGAACCAATCGCGGTGCAACACGATACATTTGAGCTGTCGCTGGAATGTCAATGAACGAATCATGGCAAAACGAAAGGCTGAGAACTTGGCCGAGTGTCACTGAGAAGGACGTGAGGCCAGTCATTGTATTGATGGCATGTGATTTGATACATACCTGAGACGTGTGTAGGGTTGTTGTAGATTCCATCCCAAACCACAATGACAATGGTTTGTATCACATAAAGGAAAAGCAGGATAGAGAGAATCATCCTCGATCGATTCCACATTGCATAAACACGCAAAATCATCACCACTGTGGCTCGAATTAACACAGGAGAAGTTGTGATTAGGAGGGGGGAAAGTAACTCACAGTCTGTGGCAGAAAGGAACACTATGAATGCACAACTATATATTACAAGTAACATCTACCTTGACAGTATCCATATCTCGTTTTGAGATTGCGGACGCAAGTAAGTTGGCATGCTTACATCTATTTACATTACGAATTCAAGATTTGCATTGAAATTGTTATACATACGTCTGTTGTAATTGGGTCATTAGTGACGAGCAAGGTGTAAAATGTGAGAATAACAATAACTGACTTCTACAGGACCAGGAACAAAGGAGGTGCCATCTGTGAGTGTACTAGTTGAGATAATGAATCTTGTGAGTACCCTTGAACATACAGAACGCGTAGGTTCTGAGAATGGAGCATTAACCACGTTAGAAGATGTTCTACCACTCGGCCAATAGACCTACATAAGCCAGCAGAGACCGATGTAACGGACCTATCAGAACAGTCAGTCCAGAACAAATGGTCTGAACCGCCCAACACGATTGTACACACCATAACATACATCACGGAAACCCAGGTCCAGGGTCTGCACTGTGAAAACATTGGGAACATTGTATTTGGATGATAATGAGCAGCCCCTTACCCAAATGAACAGCCATCGATACGAAATAGACGTGGAGAAGAGATGGGATACCTCTTTTGAGAAGACGAGGACTGGTTTTGACGTTGCAATGGTAATGAATACGGAATGCTCGCAAACGATCCACTCACTATAATCGTATACGACAGCAGTGACCACCGCGACTGTATGGGTGTATCAGGCTTATCATTAACGGAAATATGAATGACCGTACGGGATAGATAGTTGTTTAGAACAAGATTTTCCCAGACGGACTGTATGTTGGAGGACATCAGATTTCAGGCAACTTACGATGATGGCAGCCAACGAGCAGTGAGAGTGGGGTGGATTGTGTGTGGTCTCCTGGAGAATCGGGGGCAGTCTATTTATCCTCCACTCCGAGTCAGGCTGTCCTCGCCGTGAATGACCGTCCCCACCAAGATACGGCATCATTACGCCATAAAGGAGTCAGCGCGCAACACTAGGTTTGGGCCGTATGAGTATGGTTGTCATCCTACCTGTGGGAGAGACCCTTGATTTCTAAACACTGGAAAGTGCGCCGGGGCCCAACCACACTCGGAGCTTGTATGATCTTGAACATGTGAGGGTATCTTCGTTACTGTAAAGAGATGGATCAGGCATGGACGTTGACGTCCTATGGTCCATGCATGGCACAATGTCCATTCGGTATCTTGGTCCAATGGTCGTATCATCTATCTCCTGTGCAAAGCAGCCTTCAGATAATGAAACTGGCGTGATCAACACCGCACCAGATATCAGGCCATCGGCAATACGACAGAAAAAGGTGACTCGGAACAATGCGCCGTCTACGGCAAGGTTTACAATTGGCAAGTTGCATGTCCCTTTGTGCCACACGAAATCCATCATTCCTGTTCGTCCTTGGATCGTTCAGCGGCGTACAGCCTTTTGAGAAGCCGAGTCGAGGACCACATGCATATCACTTTAGACGCTCGTCCTCGATTTGGGTCCGCACCGTCGCCGCAAATTTCTTTCGCTTCCTTCCATGACGCGCTCACAACAACGTCTGCTCTCCCAACTCGCCACGTCCGACAACGAACTCGCTTCTGGTCTCGGACAATGTCTTGAAGCTCTCCGTCTCATCTCTGCCCTCCCCCGCGCCTCGCCCGTCTTTGTCAAATACACCTCTACCCCTTCGCCCACCACCAAAGCGTTCGGCAGAGAACACCTCTCCCGCGTCCCCCTCCGCGTACGTCCACCGTCCCTCTCCATCATGATCGTTCGACCCACGCATCGCCCCCCCATCAGACCGTGATCACGCTGATCAAGACCTCGTTCGCCCTCTCGGACCCCATCTACGTCACCTCCGCCCTCTTCTTCCGCGAAGACGGCACGCTCGATCCAACGCCCGTACTCGTCGACGAAGACTCGTGGAAAGAGCTCGCGCCGTACGTACACACGCTCCACGTCGAGGATGACCTCGAACGGCCGTCGACGGCGTTGTCCTCCCACTCGACCGCCCTTTCTGCGCATGGGACCGCCGTCGTCAGTGCGGGCGTTGCGGGGGTGACGGTGTGTGCGAACGGACACGGTGCGGGGACAGGGGGCACGGGCGTGGGCGTGGGCGGTAAAGGACAGGGACTCAACTTGAACGCGATGGCGTTCGTACCGTCGTCGTCGTCGTCGTCGAGTGCGGTGTCGATCAAGACGGGCGACGGCACTAAAGTCCATCGCCAGGGGTTGCGCAAGTCGAGTTTCTCCCCGTCCTGTATGTCTTGCTCGCACGTCTCAAGGAGATAGGCTCGCTGACACGACAGGTCATCGTTTAGCATCCCAACCCACATCGCCGTTTGCCATCTTGGATAGCACGGGCACGTGCGTCTGACTCGGGGTGGAAATGAAATCAATCGGTCTAGTGTATATTATGCACACATATCCATCTCGAGACTAGTACGTAGTACTGTTCTATGGTATAAATACAGACGTGATCGAGGTCAGATGTGGAGCCAAAATTAGAGTGCGATGGATTCGAGGATGGGCAACACTGCCTCGATCTTGATCGCGAAAACTGTTACCAAAAGGTCCGTTAGTCCCGATCCTCGATCATGGTGTGTATACTTACATCGGCCCGGGGAATGCTGAGACACCGTACCCAGTAAGCTCGCCAACTTTCGGATTACTCCCAACATCTCACGTTCTTCGCGTCGGCGCGACGGATCTGCGTCTGGTCGCGCACGGAGAGCTTGAATATCGTCGTACAACGCGAGGCACAATGCCGTCCACACAATCTATGTACCGTAAGCGTCGATCAGTGCTTGCGCCACGGAAATAGTATAAAAAGACACACCGCATACAATGGACTTGCACTCCCCACCGCAACCCCCATTTCACCCGTGTGGTCTAGCGCTTGAACGACACCAAACGCCGACTCTGCACAACGTCTTTGATAGTGTCCATATGGGGTCGAGATAAAAGGTCGATGGAGCGTGACGTGCGCCAACGCGATGAGATGGACCGTCACAAGTGCCTGTGCTTGTGCTGGCATCTGGGACCGAGGTCCAGTTGCAACCATCATTGCTGCATTCATACATCGTTGAAGGAGGGTATCCAACGTCCCGAAACGCACACGAAACGCGGGTGATTGGCCAATTGCGTGGTCTGGAAAACCTTGATTAAAAAGACAGGGTAGGAGATAAGAAGACGCACCTCCCGCGATCGATGCAGCAACCGCCACTGCCTCCCCAAGCAACACTGACGCCTTGGCATGCATCGCGGATGGGCCATCCCGCATAAAGTCAGGATTCGGATTATTGAGAAGATGCCGGGCCACATTCCTTGCCTGAGGTAAAACCGCGTGTCAGAATGCAGGACATGGGAACAAGTAGCTGTAACCGACTCGCCTCGTTCATAGCACCAATATCCGGCCATGGTACCGTCATCGCATTCTCATCCATGATGAGGGGCTGGGACGACCCTTGGCCCAGTGCACTGAACCACCGATCGAGCGCATACGCTGTCCAAAAAGCCCGTACTCTCTCTTCTGCTTCGATCCCGTCCAAGGCTGGCGCTAACGTCGCAGACCCTGCAAAAGCAAACGGACACGGGATCGTGCTGCCATGCGTCGGGTCCCGCAGTCCGTTTCTTCCCAAGGATGGGGACCCCCCTGCATCAGAGCTGAGTGACAAATAAGGACTCTGGTGCAACTTTAGCATCATCGCCAACGCCCACGTCCCACTCGCGTAATACCTCGCCCCGACCACCTGTCCGATGCGTTGCATATAATATGCCAATAACACTCCAGTTTGGAGCACATGGAGAAAGATGGCAGGGTCAGGTTCGGCATCAACGACGCTCAGGGCAAAGGCAAGTTGAGTTTGGGCTTGAGAGAGGAGGTTAGATGTAAGGGCCTCAGTTCGTTGAAGATTTTGTGCGTGGTGTCCTTGGGATGTGGATGTAATGTGAACGGACCATAGGGTGAGGGCACGTTGTAGAGCGGGCACAACATGCGCGCCTTGGACGCGAAGACGATCAAGGTTGAGGAAAAGGCCAATCTCGGCCGCATAAGGGGTGATGATAGACAATCTATTTTGAGCTGATGAGTGCGCTATATCCGAGGATAGGGAGAACACGCACGCGCGTCTGACGTTCACGTCGGCTTCGGAATTCGCCCGTACCGGATCAGCTAGCGGATGGGTCAGAACTCGAACAGGGGGGTGGTGATGATATACAAACCTCTTGGAATTGTGGGGGACCGAGAAGAGCCAGCTTGGTGGTAAGCCACTGGCACCGACGCATGTCCCATGGACGTTGATCTCGTCATGCTCGGACCAGCGACCGCATATGGCGCGTGGAGTTCAACCCCAGGTACCGCATCCTCTGGGTTCTCCAGTTCTTGTACTCGTGCCCTTAGTCGAGCGATATCCTCTTCCAGCGTCAGCATCCGCGGACGACGCTGACCGTCCGTGTATTCACAATCCTCGGCGCGTTCACCCCGGAGACAGGGGGTACAAACTGGTCTGGCACCGTCACATTTCTAGAGGACGAGTAGGGGCGGTGAGTTGTCGAGGATGACCGATAGAGATGCCTGGTAAAGGAGAAGACACTCACCATCTTTCTGCGACTGACGAGTACGTTTGCGGCGTCAACGGGTGAGAGACGGAAGACGCAAGGGAGACACGTACCGACAAGAAAGGCAGGCTTTACCTCGCTGCAAGTGGGAGGGCGAGGTGGAGGTAGGAGGAGAAGTCGAACTCTGATGATCGGTGGTCGAGTTCATCGCTGCCGAGTGAGGTCGAATTGCGAGTTTGTCTGTTTGTAATGCCCAACCATTCGCAGAGCGAGCCTATTATATGGACAAACTCGTGGTGCAAGCTGACATCGCTGCGTTATGACATGCCAACGATTGCGATGACCCCCGAGGGTGTTTGCGTATGTTCATTTCTGGATGGCCGAGTGATTGACTGAGCATGCATAGCTAAGAGCATACGAGAAAGGATAACAGAGATCCGATGTGAGGTATCAGAGCAGAATTGTGCGTTTGGGAGGTGTCGTAGAGCCGGGACATTGCTCTCCGGTTATACTACGGTTGCGAAGGTGTCGACAGCCCTGCGGATCAGCGGGAAATGACAAAGCACTGAAGGATAATGACCGACCACGATGCTCGACTGCGTTAGAAAGCCGTGCTGACTGAACCCCATAGTCATTGATTGGTGGGACCTTGGAGCGGTGGGACTCCGCTTGCACACTTTCCGGGTCTGTCATAGCCGAGTTTGACTTTAGACAAGGGTTCGAACAGCTCGTCGTCGTCGTCGTCAATGGTGTACATAAGACAAACGTAAGAAAACCAGTGTTGGGTCTTTTCTTTCTCAGGAACTCGACAGACATTCAATTATCCAAACCTCGACCGTTGAACGCGAAAAGGCAAAAAGCAATGTCACGGTCGACGCCCCTGTCAAGTCCATGATCATCAATACTTTGTCGTTGGTGCCTCGAGGCCTCAACGACCGATACTATCGCTTGTGGACGACCGGCTCAGTTGGACGACTTTCATGTGCTTTTCCAAGGGTTTTCTTGGTGAGCCGAGTCTAAGCATAGTATGATCTCTTGCCCTCTGCCAGGTGCCCTCAGTAACCCCTCGTTTCCCTCGAAGCGCAGCCCGTTTGATCGCTGTGATTTCTAAATCCTCGGGATCACCAGCATCGCATCCAGTCTCTCCAGACCATCCACAGGCTGCGTGCATCCCCGCGTGTCTGTCGCGTGGCCGCTCCGGCACGCGTTCACCGCAAATGACCCCTTTCCAGTGCTGCCTCGTGTCTGCTCCATTCCATTTCGCGCTGTAGCCAGCGTTCATTGCCTGTTCCATCCCGTTTGCGCCTGCTGCGCCGTCCTGCAGCTTTGCCAGTGTTCCCTTTTTTTGTGTCCCGTCTCACCTTCGTCCAACCTATTCAGCACATAAACACCCTATAGCTGTCACGCCGACCACTCACCCTCATGATGGACTACCCCGAAATAGGTCCTATCCGCATCGACACAAGCTTTACCCGTCCACACAGTGGCGGTCGCGATTTTCTCGCAGAGCCAGTCCCTAGAGATCGTTATTCTCGTCACAGCGGTCATGCCCCATCCCGTATACGAGACATCACCTGGATATCCACCTCCCAATCCCAACTCCCCTCGGCGCACACGCACACCCCACAGACTCCGCGGTATGTCCCGCCTTCTGGATATCAACAGGCACGTACACCCACGCCTCCTGTCCTCCGCAAGTCTGCCCCGACGATCACGGAATCAGAATTGGATGCAGAGTACATGACTGTCAGTGTGGATGATCGCGACGAATGCCAATATCAGGGGCACGGGTACGGATTTAGTGAGGTGATGCCGATGGCTGCGAATGGAAAGAGCGAGAAGAAGAACTTCGTGGGGGGTTTCGTCAGCGGTTTACGTCGCCTTCCAAAAGTCATGTCAAAGAGCCGGCTGAGGGACCATTGGAAGCCGGAGAGACAAGGGACAGGTGGGACCGCTGCGAGTACGATCGAAACCCCTCGGACGGCATTGCCACGTTATACTGGTCCCTCTATCATGATGCCCGGTATCGCTACTTCCAATTCGGATGATATCCCGACTGTAGAGCGGCTCGAGACCCCTCCGCGTGCCTCGTCTGTATCACCTCACCCACGACATGTTAACCCCGCGGACAGTGACGCCAGTATCAGCGATGGACGACGAGAACGATTGATGCTCCCTGCAGTCCGTGAACATTCTTTCGAACAGCTCCACCATTCGTTACGTCGTCCCCCGCGTAACCATTCACGCTCAGATGACACCTCCACCTCCAGTCGACCCCCTTTTGAGCGGGAAGGCGACGTCCCCAATGCCATGTCCACGCCCATCCTCGCCGACGCTTCCATCCGCCTTTCTTCGCCAGTCCTCGCCGAACCCCGTCCCTCTGCCGACTTTATGAAAATGGACTCCCCCATTCGTCCACCCCCCGCCGAATCCGTTCGCTCCCAAATCGAGCGCGCGGGCAAATTCATCCGAGACCTTAACAGTCTTCCATGGATCGCTTCTTCGGGCGTCTCGAGCATCTACGTACCCGGCGAGGCGACGACGCGACGATACAGTCGACCGATACACAAGAACAAGGGCTCGTGGTATACCTCGCGCGCAAAACAACTCGATTTGTTCGCGGGACCTTCGACGACGGGGCTACTTCCCCCTCAACTACCACCTACCTCGGGGATGGGACACGCCCAATCTGTCATGCCAGGCCCGTTCATACTCGGATCGAGTGCCAACCTGTTGTTTACGCAGCCTGTGCAGGCGACAGGGGGCGGTGGGTCGGGGTCTCGCTCGCCGTCCCACGAAGGACCACCGTCGACAGACAGTCATGGAAGCCAGGCGCAGGTCTTGGCGCCTGCTTACGTCGCGCAGCCATTGTTCGTCTATCCTTCTGGATTGCCTCAGCCTGGAGGACCTGCAGAGGCCCAACATCCACGACCGGTGTACATGCTGGCGAATTCACCCCCGCAGTTCATGTCGGGACAGGATGGAGGCGGAGGAATGGGGATGGGGATGGGGATGCCAATGGGACCGAGGTTGTTCGTTCCACAGCCGTCTGGATTGCGGACGCCGACGTTTGGGTGATGGACGCGGTTTATTTTTTTTGGGTTGCACGGGACGACCACTCCCCTTCTTGCCTCTTGACGCACTTGCTTTTTTTTCGTTTCGTTCCGTTCGTGACATTATTGATTCGATTGCATTGCAATTATACCCGCTTGGTTCGTTCTCGTTACCCCCTACCTATCGACGTTTAGCCTTGGCCAGACGGTCAGGATAGTCGGCATGCTACTACGCATGTGCTTTCTTGTCTTGCAATGACATTGATGTATGTCCTACGTCTCGCTCAGGGGTGCGTCAAGCCGTTCTGCATGATCACTAGGGCAGCTGGTATTGTTGAAAGTGGTGTCGAGTTCTGGCTGGCAAGTCCGTCACGTCGATGTTATCATCTCCAATCAAAAATGCTCGATCGATGAGTGAAAAGTTTGCCCATCGCATCGCTGGTATACCACCATGCATCATGTATACCGATAGACGTGCGAGCCAGTATCCCGGACTCAGGCCCCTGACCACATCGCCTCCCCAAAGAGTGACTACCAACGAACGCGCCAAACGAACAGTCTCACAAGTGACGATCGAGAAGTGGCCGGTCTCACACGGTACGCCCGGAGATCACCCCATGTCCGTCCTACAATCACACTCCTCCCGGGAATCAACAAACCAGCACGAGGGATTTTTCTGATCGCCACATGCGCTTGATGGCGGGCTACTACGAGCAGCGGTCACGTCCTAGGGTTCATCGCACACGAAAGACAACGCGGTTGATCGTCTGAATGCGCATTGCCTCTGTACATTGTTCCGTCGTGTGTCCCCCCTTGTTTAAACATGAACGAAAGGGGGCCTTGACGACGTGTGATGGGGACCACCCGCCCTCTGGACGCGCGCTGTCAAGCTTGTGATGCGGTTCATTGAAATGCGATATGAACGTAATCAGGGTGCGTCTGCGACTGTCTCACCATGCCCGGGTTCGCCCGTCGCGTGCTTGCACTCGCATGTGATGGGCTGGATACGTCTCACTGGGGAGGGGTGGTCGGCCTACACGTTACTTGATGCTGCCTTTGGATGGAAAACGAGAACGAGTACTCCGTTTGTCGTGTGTCTGATTCTGAACAGGAGGCGCGCGATTTCTAGGAAACTGTCACAGCCTGTCACTGCTCGTGACACAGGTACTTGACAATTGTCTTGTCCTCCGCTCATTTTTTTTTCCGCTCATACTTGCTCCGGTCGTCTGCAGATTGCTACAGGAGGGTTCCATCCGCCTCATCATGGTGTTGTTTGGCTCGGACATTGATTGTCCGTTCTGACGATCCTGTGTCTATAAAAAAAAAAAAAAAAGCTATTCCGAACGGGACAAGTTCTTCCAACGCTCTGCCTCCAAGTCGCGAATGGAAACGTCACCGAGCCACACCCCGCCCTTCCAATGGCTCTCGTTCAAAGTGGAAGTCCACCGATGGCGATGCTAAGTACGAGTCGTCGAAAACAGCCGTGGATACTACGTATTTGGATTGCGGCTGTGGGTCCTCATTGGAGGTAGTATGGGGTAGCTATGCGCGTCCGTGCTCTCTAGGTGCGTTGTACACATTATAGCCGCCTTTCGTTCCCTTGCTAGCCCACAGATTCCTCTTAGTTTATAGTAGTGTTGCTATCGGCTGCACTGGTCGTTACCGGTGAAAGATTTCTTGGAAAGAAACGAATCAGGAGCTGTTGGCGGTGTGCAATGCCGTCGACGTCCTCACGCCATCACGTCTCTGGGTATCACCTCAACCATGTATCCTTCGGTGACTTGATTAGTGATTTCCGGGGGGTATCGTAGACTCAAAGTATGGTATGAGTCACGGTGGGGGTTGGACGGCGGGAAACGGGAGGCGAGTGGTAGAACAGCACATCGATACAGAGTACTAAACAAATTGATCATGCAGGCGAAGGTGAAGAATATTATACGAGAATCTGG
>JBBPJP010000549.1:0-19763 GCA_038088775.1 Boletus barrowsii | reverse complement strand
CAGCCAAAATAGAGTGTCGTCGCTGGACGGTGTCAGAAAAGATACGTGGCAGGCAGTGTTTCAAAGCAACTGACACTCAGATCCGGCGAGGACACGGTCCTCTATCACTGCCCGCATGGGAGCAACGCCGGTCCCAGGACCAATACAAATGAGCGGTGTTTGTGGATCGTTCGGGAGCGATATCAGGCCTTTTTGGATCGTAATACGCAACTTGTCGCCTCGAAAAGACATCAACGGGTTTCAGTATAAATCATCTTCAGTCTGGAGGAACCCACCGACCTGGTTGGAGTGCGGCGAGGAAACTCGTGCATACACCCTTGCGAGGTATCCTAAGTTTCGTACGATACTTGACGATGGCAACACACAAGTGAATTTCATGAGGATGTTTCTGTGTGATCCTGTCAGTAGTGACTGTTCCGAAAAACGGAGAACATACCTTGGGGGAACTTGCTATCGAAAACTGCCGTGGTCGAAGGGAAGGGAATAGATCAAAAACATAATCTCTGGGTATTCGTACCGACCGAAACTCGGCTAGGACCTCTTTAATGGTGCGCTTCACCCATTGACAGTACTCGTATAGTTCATCCTATGTGAGAGAGTCAGCTTTTCAACGTTGAACACCACGGACGACCTACAGCGTATTCGTCGGAGACGAGCTCATCGAGTCTCTCCCGTTCCCTTTCATCATTCGTAAACCATCGAAGTAACTCAAAGAAAGAACGACGAGGAACTGCATTGAAGTCAAGGTAACGAGTAAATAATATGCGAAGCGTTGAAATCTGAGGTGTATGTTCGGGTAACGATTGATCTGTGTGTCCAATTGAGAAATTTGCGAGGAGGCTGATACGCACACACCTTTCATCACATGGGTAATAGAAAAGGGCTCATCTGCCGTAGTCGCCCATCCCATCGACGCTAAGAAGCTATCCACTTCAGAGGCCATAGCAATAGGATGGACGACAGCGACATCCCCTGGTAAATAACTATACCAGTAACGTGAGTACGGACCAACAGACAAGACAATCGCTCACTCCAAGTCTCTTTCTGTAACAAGCTCGATATGCCTGACATCCTGGAACCAATCCTCCGCAGTGATTCGGCGATTACACTGGACCGTAACATCCCAATACGTCTGATCGACGTCCAGAGGGTCTGTGCATACCGTTCCTGCAGAAACGTTGGCGGTCTCGACTCGAGGCGGGACTTTCCCAAGCGTCGGAAGCACTTGAAGCGCTGTGTCACACGGATACAGTGCCAGCAATCGCTCGAGCAACTGTTCTATCCACGGATCGAGTGCACCGTCTACACTGAGCTTGCGATCAACACCCCCTTTACACTACAGAACTTGGTAGACTTACCCTTGCGGATGCTGGTCGTCTCCTTCCCCTCTAGTACATAATTCACGTCCTCCGAGATGGGTTAGCCGGCGGGCCAACTTCTTTGCTGGCCAGCAAAATTTTTCATATGCCGAGTCACCCAATCCAAAGACAGCAAATTGCATGGCTTCGAATAAATCATGGGGTAGATCTGACCGGAGCAGCGTGTTCCACAAGGGCGTCATGGTGCGCGGCTCTGAGCCAGATCCCGTGGTCGCGACCACAAATATGACGAGAGGCTCCGAAATCAAACCTTCCTACGCAAAGAGAATGTGAAGCATTCAGCCAATTCATCGGCTAGTCACACGTACTGGAGGATAAGACCCGACGTTACACACACGACATTGAAAGTGACCCCTGCGGCACTCCCTCGCGATCCGATCAGCGACTTCCTGTGCTGTTCTGGTCTCTGTTGCGTACAGAACCAAGATCTTGCGGTTCGGGATGTCATTATCATTATCTTTTGCGTAGTGCACACCGGCTGACATGGCGGCGTAGGGAGTACGTGAAAGCGCCGATATCGGTTCTCCCGCTGGCATTTTCCGACTCGCAGTCATGTCGTGGCTGTGCACGTTTCAGGGGTTAGCGCTCATCAAAACTCTCACTGTGACGCAAAAAGTTGATTGTCATTCCACTGATATTTGTACAATGTGCTGTGAGCAAATAGAAGAGAAAAAAAAATGAGGAGAGAGGGATCCATAGATAAGTAAGCTTTGTTCAAGAAAGTCCTGCAGAAAAATATCTAAAGGTGGGGAGACCCACAAATATTGAAAGGAAAATGGGTAGATGTGTGTTGAAGTTGGGAAAAGGACACTGAAGAATGGTGAGAGTGAGAGAGTGAGAGTGAGAGAGAGGTGTGAGGCTGAGGAATAAAATAGGTGAAGAAAAGTGATTGCTATCACAATGCCGTATGCATACATTGCTATTGGGACTAGAGATACAAGGATAGAAGTCATAAGCACATGCATTTAATGACGAGACAAGAGACAAACGCATCGGGCGCGCCTATCACGGTTGAGACTCACAAAGCAGTTCGTTGAACATCGGTGGTGACGTTGAGGTAGCACGTTGACGCCGAAGGGAGAGAAACAGACAGACAAAGCGGTGTTGGAAGTCGCAACGTCAGAAAGGCCGACGTGCAGTATTGTTAGGTTCGTAGCCCTCACTGCGACTGCGAGTACCTTTTTTGCGGAAGATGGGGATCGGTGTGGCACTAGGCTCACGGAGGAACGTACGCCCAGTACAAGACTCTCCTAGACTCAATAACGACGAATCTTCCTTGACACCCGCTCGAGATCGGCGAGCGGGCCACACAGACGATACTGGAGGTGTGCTCTCAGCCCTTTTACTCCCCTTGGATCCGCCAGAGCGTTGTGCGTGTTGTATCCTGCGCAATTCCTGTATCGCAGGCGATGACGCACCGTTCAAATGCGTCGTAACCTCTGCAATGGCATTCAGTCCCAACGCAGAAGCCCAGCGGGCAGTGTTATCCAATATATCTGTGCCAGAATACATCTCCCGTCCACGACTAGGCTCGCAGCCACGATCAGATCGCGTTGTAGAAGTCCCAATTGAAGGTGCAAAGCGATTGCTTTGTCGTGGACCTGCTTTTTTCGGGCTGCGACCGCGTTCGACAAGGGACGCTGGCGACATAGGGGCCGGGCTACGAATATCCAGGGACGTAGGAGCGTGCTCGACATCGTCGCACGCTGCAGCAAGCGGCAAATACGTGGCTCGCGATCTGGATACGCTCCGGCTCGTACTTCTAGTCGAGAGGGAGCTGGAAGTCGTGGCAGAGGTACGAGAAAGGGACCTGCGCGGACGGGAGGAAGGTCCACCCAGGGATAGGAAGTCGGGAGAACGTGATCGCGATAGGCGACGCCCCAAACGGGGAGGTTGGGTGTGGCAATGTACGAACTCATAATCATCCGCATGTGACACAGATGCTTCGTCAGCTTCTCCCAAACCAATATCCCACGCTATGTCATCCACCATTGCTATGGTCCAACGGTGGCGCACGTCACGCTCAAGGCATCCCCTCAACACACGAGCCGCTCCGCGACCTATATTGCATGGCATATCATACACACCTGGGAAGACTACATGAGTGAAAAGGGAGACGAAGGTATTGTTACTCACCATGCAAAATCTTCATTGTCAGCCTAGGTTCAAACGGGTCAGAGAAGGGAAGTCGACCCGTGAGGAGTGCATAGAGCAAACACCCTAACGCCCACATATCTTGCGCAGGGTTTGCACCATGATGCCTGCCATGTGTTTGCGGAGACAGAAGTTCTGGTGCAGCATATGGTAACGAGCCCGGTTGAAACGCGTGAGCGGGATGAACAGGAGCAGGGGAGTGATCGCCAATAGGAGTAGAAGTGCGATGACGGCGAGGCCCATGACGCAAGATGGACGCATGGGAAGGTAACAAGGTTTTTGATTGTCGCACGGTGTGATGGATAGCGGAGCGGTGGCGGTGAATGGGGGGGCCATCACGGTCGTCTACGCGCTGCTCATCGTCTGACTCGCCTATCTTGCGGGTGAGGCCAAAGTCGCAAATTCGACAGACACCCATTTCATCTACAAGCACATTCTCGAGCTTGATGTCTCTGTGGACATATCCTGCAATTTCGTGCAGGTATCGTATACCTCGAACGACTTGGCGGAACATCATTCCGGCATCATCATGAGGTAAAGCGGGCGATCCGTCCCGTTTGAGGATGTCAAAAAGGGAGCCAGCGGGGCAGAAAAGCATGACATAAAAGTCGGCAAAAGACGTATGTTCTGTGGAAAATAGAGGGAGGATGTGTTCGTGGCTGAGTGACGACCAAATCTCGGTTTCGTGATCGAGACGTTTTCTGGTCATGGATGGATTACTTTGTCTGTCGACATCCGATCGCCTTACGATCTTGATTGCAACAACGCCACCTGAAGGGGAGGAAGCACGCCTGATGGCGGAGAAGCCACCGAGGCCGATGACCGGACCTAGGGCGTAACCAGCCACCGTCTCGCCCTCATCATCAGGCCACCGATTGGGCTGGGACAGTGTGGGCGGAGTGAATGCAGCCAAAAACATGGCCGCAGGAGACATGTTTGCTTCCTGTGTCTGCGGAAATGGGTAGGGATCAGATGAGCTGGACTCTTCACGTAGAAGTTTTTGTGATGTTTGTTGATCAAGATCCGGGTGAGAAGGGCCATGATAACCGTCCGAGTGCTGAGGGTTGTTGAAGCAGGTACCCCATGGATCCGTGAACGTGTCCATGGGAGAGGTGGGCTGTGGTGGCTGCGGGAATGAGAAAGGGTCGATCGGTGTAGGCGACAGTAGCATTGAGCAAGTGGATGTGATGATGGGGGTATACATAAAAGAGGGGAAAGTGAGATGGCTTTATTTAAAAACAAGATGGAAGCGGAGGAAGAAAGTGTATGGTGCGGGGAAAGGAGCAACAAGGAAGTCCTTCCCGTCATCCAATTTCATCGTGGGAATAATTGGCCATTTTGACTCCACCACCGCTGACTCACCTGCCTTATTCGGTAGCCTCAATATATGTCCTCGCCGAACATGAAATGCAGCAGATAGCCTCTGACGCACCAGTCAAAGACAACTTAACAGCTGTACTTGGATCGATCGAGGACAGAATATTGCACGGCCGTGTGGCGTACCTGTGTAAAAAAAGAGCGACGTCACTACTGCGCCATCATTCCCATGCCGAAAGCGGTGGGCCGAGCACGTTCGTGATCATGATGTGACTCACCATTAGAGGCAAAGTGCCGGTTTGGAGCCGGCGAAGCGCTCTCGGGAGCCGAGTTTCCGAGTCGTTCCTCCTCAAGCGAAACATCAACACTCAAACGTATCCTCGAACGCGCACAAAACACCCACTCTCCTTGCCCGTTTCTATTGTTAGTCCAGATGCCTTCTTCCACTTGGGTTCTGGCTTCCGGTCCCTAGCCACTCTTAGTGAACAATCTTGCCATGTAAGGCGAACCTGTCAAGCCTTGAATCTGGATGTGAATTGAAACAGTTGACGTTACATAATATTTAATGTTATGAAACGTCGTCAGACCCTCGTGACTTTTGATTTACTAACCCGGATCGAAACGGTGCACAATCCAGGCCAGCGGTGAATATGCTGGCTCATTCCATCAGCTCGAGTCGTCACGCGCTTGTCTCGTCCTCCTACTAGACCCATTTATCCGCGACGCATGTCAACCTCAAGTTCCGACCGGTCGCCTCATTCACCATGCCTATTTTCCCATCCTGCTGGCACGTGCACGATCCTCGCCTGTAGCAATGCATCCCAATCATCGGGTACGCAGCCTTCCATCCACTCCTTGACCTCCCTTGAGCAGCCAAATTAGGCGCCTGATTAAGTGCAGTGGGTGTTGAATGCCTAGACCTCATCAATTCTACCATCCCCGACAGGAAACCTGTCTAAACCTGTCCTGTGGGCCTTGCCTCGCTGTCGACAGGTACGTCGAATGATTGACACCGACTCGGAACACCCACGTCTACCTCTCAAGCTACCAGATCAGGCGCTGTGTTAGCGTCTGGGCTTCATCGGCTCTTTTATCTTTGACAGAAAGTATGTCCTGACGCTGGTCCCGCCATCGCGAGTATATCGAATGATATACATCGAATCAAAATCCAACTAACTGAACCCGAACATCAGCTAACTCAGGCGTGATGGATGGTCACCGGCCGACGCCTAGGCTTTGTCGATCCTGCCACCTTGCAGCCTCTACCTCGCCGCCTATGCACATCTCGAATGACTGCCGTGGACTCGGAACCCCTTGGCCAGCGCTCAAGTTTCTGTCTAAACCAAAACTCCATTCAGACTGCCCAAACTTGCTGACGGATTGAGCATGATGAATACGCAACGCTTACACCGAACGATTGACCTTGCTTGAATTCACTGTCTTATCTTGACCCAAACTCGAACGATGGCCCGAGACTCAGGCACGTAAAAGAATCCAGGGACCTTCAAGTTATCTCTCTGCAAGTCATGTTCCCTTCACCACACGGTTGCCATTACCCAGTGGGGAATAACCCCCGAGTCTCGAACACGTTCTGAATCAGTATCGTGAAAGCCACTTCTCGGCCCGAGGACGGCGGATATTTAACAACATCTAGGTCAATTTTGTCACCCTGCCAAGAACCCATCCTATCGGGGTATATTATTTATCCCAACTCGAAACGCCCAGGCCCACTGATCAAGTTTCAGCTCCCTCCTGCCTAGTCGGTTTGACTTATATCATCCAGGCTTGATAGACAGATCCCGAACGCTATCCTCTAAGTTCAAGTCTCAGGGACGCTCATGGATCTGGAAAGCCTGCTTAATCCTACACAAATTCAGTAGCAGATCGGGCGTTGTGGGTGTTCAACATCCGTCGATTCGTCGCCGTTGAATGACTGACGCCAACCCAAAACAAACAGGTTGACACTGAGTCCCAACACGGATCCGAAATCTATCCGAGTTCCATCGCACGTGCCAGTGGCCCACTGAAGTTCATACCCATCAAATTAAATACAGTACCGTGTCCAACGTTGCTCTCTGTTCTTTTCCGCCCTCCCGGCGACTCTGACTTGCTTGTCTTGCCAACTACTCCGTCCTTTCAGGTCTATGACACGTGTCCTCAAGTTCGCCTTTTTTTACTGCTCTTTACATCGGCGGATCACAAGCCCATCATATTCTTGTAAAAAATCCGCTCCACCGTGACACCTGGCGTAGCCATCACTGTGATATACTGTTCCAAACTCGCACACAACTGTAGGGACTCGGACGCTCTTGCCTCGGACCATCATCCTGACGTGAAACCATCTAATCACGGTCACGGGACTGGCTGATGTCTACGGCCGGACCATGCTGAATGGCGTGCTTCTTCACTGCATCTCGTACGACACACTCCTTACCAACTTGAGGCTCGTCGTAATTTGGATGCGAAGCTGAAACGTGGGAATGCAGATGATGATCGGTCACCGGGCGAGTGCAATTTGAGCTGGATCTAGGTCATTCCATACAGAATATCCAAGAGGTGGGAAAAGGTTGGTGGTTCTTCTCCCATGTCAGGATGGACTCTGTAAGTCGGGCAACTCGGGAAAAAAAATACCCAGGATGCATACTGGACATGGTGAATCGAGACTCCTTGCTGACCAGCAACTAGACTCCTGCAGGTTTTCTATTTGCTGACCTGCGAGATGTTGAAGTGTACAGATGGTGCCTACTGGTAAGAATCTTACTCACTATCTTGTTTTTTTCTTTCATGATCACTGCTAGTAAACAATGAATGCCATGATTACTACGGAACACTTTTAAATTTGTGACGTCGACTGACCAACACCAACCGTAACAAAGATGTCAACGATAGTGCAGCGTTTCAGCGCATCGCTTGCGATGATTATGAGCAAGTCGCACATCCTGCCCGCAGTATCACCGCCGTCCGCTTGGCCGTCACTTTTATTCGGTGAGTCTCGGTTTTACGCTCTCTACCACCATTCGGTTGCCGAACGACCAAGCTGACGCCACAAAGTCAGGGCATTATTAAGTTCATTAGGGAAGTAGCAAGAACCATTGCCTCCGCCCGGCTGCCGATGGTTTGAAACCCATTCTTTTGTTCGCGTGGTCACGGATTGATCCTAACCATTGCCGCAGTGTACTATCGGCCACTTTGAATTCGCCGGGATTCACACTTGGTCGAAAGGGCGTTCAAGCCACTCTGGCTCGCATCATTGACCGCATTGACCGCTGCCCATGTCCACGTCCCAAGGTACATACCCTAGGCGATGCGCAACCCATCTTGTCTGGTCTTTAGTCTTCACCCACAGCTCGGACGGGTCCTATCCCCAGAATCGTCGCGTTCGCCGGCACCCTCGGTAGCCGACACACAACAGTCACGTCAACAAGCACGAGTCAGAGCAGAGCTCCACTACCAACCCCCCCTTTTCCCGTCACCCTCATTGATCGAGACGAATAGGACACCGGAATGCCATTCCTGATCGTCGTTCCCTCTAGTGGGATCGGCCAGCCACGAGGCGCCGACACGTGTCCCTTTTTGGATGGACGACACTGGGGAGACATCCGGCGGAAAAGAAGCTCGCGAGCGACGCGGGAGCGCGGTTCGACAAGACAAGCAGCGCAGTCTTGATCTTGGCCGTTCGGCAAGACGGCGACCTTGACGTGGCTTGTTCCGAACGCGGCGTCATTTTCATTTTCATTTTTTTTTTTTTTTCGCGTTTCATAGGTGCGGTGTATAGGATTTGGTGGGATCTCAGCGCTCGTCCATGCAGGACGGGACTTTTTTTCGTTGAACGATCCTGTCAAACGACACGACAGATTCGGTGCTCGGTGTTCGGTACTACTTGGAATCGTAAACACCAGCCGCGTCTGCCGACTCGGCTAACGAACCCATACGACATCGGCGATCAAGTTTTCGGGGTCGTTGAAAGAACTTTTTTGATGTCACCCCATACGCGGAGCACCTCACTGAGTGCGTTGACGGCCCCCCCTCGATCTGAAGCTGGGGGATCCGACGGATGGCGCTCGAGCTGGAACGACTCACGCGCCATCATCGATACAATGGCTGAGCAACACACGATTCGATGGACTCGAATACGTCAGCTGCAGTACGTTGGGTCTCTTCAACACCACCTCGGGTCTGATACGTCATGACACACGTTGCCTGCTCCTCGAGTGACGTTGAACATCCGTCATGCTAGGTAGTAGTCACTTGCCTATACCACGATTCAAACACAATAGCATTGTCTTTTTTTCATGTCGCGACACGAGGATAAAAGGGTATAATATACGGTATCAATCTGGATATCAACGACAACGAGCGCTTCTCGGTATGTACATGGTCTGCCTGCCACACCTGGCAAGACACGACGTCGGACGCCAAAAAACAGAACACGAAACGAAACACCTCGAGGGGGTACACCACCAGGGCCAACATCCCACGGACGCGCACCACGCCCCAACATCACACCTCCTCCTGTATCCGACCCATCCGTCCCACGAGCACCTCTCCGATCCCAAGGCCCAGTATGACCGAGATGATAAACGCACCGTTGAACGTCCTGTACAACCGCGTTCGTGGCTCAAAAAAATGCCCGGGTTCAGACGACGACGCCGACATACTCACATGATGACCAACATGAGGGCGTACGAAAACGTGGATTGCAAGGCGTGAATGATCCCGCGGGGAACGTCGCGCGAAAAGGCAAACGGAGGCGCGAGGTTCTTGTGTATAGCGGGGGCGTCGTCTTTGCTCGCGGCCGCGTGTGTGAGTCTACTCCGCCTCGTCAGCCCACGTCAACGCGCGCACGCCCAGCAAAAAAAAGCCCGACACGACGACACGTACCTCGTCCTCCACCGGTATTCCTGAATGCGTCTGACAGCACCCAGACACCGCTCGAGGATACAAAAAAAGATCAACCCGACACAAGCACCGGTGAGCGCCGCGTTGCTAGAAGGTTGCCACGCTTGAAAGAGGAGATGGTCGCCCGTTCCGAAATGGAGGTAGGACGTCATCATGGACATGGACATGTTCATGGAGGTGCCGTCTGTGGCGTTGCTGCCCATGGGAGGCATCGAATCCATCTTGTTGGATGGGGTGTGTGTGCTTTACTGTTAAAAACGAGAGTTGAAAAACGAGGATGGGATGGGTGAGTGGCGAACGAGGGGAGAAGAAGCAATGGGGGCTGCCGATGTCGAGACGCGTTTAAAAGTCGGACAGGGGTGTGGCTAACTAGGCGACATAAGCGAGCCAAAGACAAGGACAAAGGCTGTCCTCGGGAATGCCCCTGGCCAACGTCGTAGGCCGTGCTTCCACTGACTGACATCCGTAGCTGGGCATGGGATGACGGTGAGATGCCAGGTCGCGCTCGTCAGATAAACACTGAAAAGGATTCGATCCTGGTACACTGGTAAACGGTGAATAGGTGGTCGACCAGCCTGAGCTGTGTTCGATGATTGACATGTGACGTATTTATATGACGGATCGTGAAAGACGGGGATGCAGTCATGTTCGGGGCGGTGGCTATAACATACGTTTCATCTCAACACTGACGTTTTGTAATGCCAACGTCAACGTACTGCAACTTGGAGGACGCCAGGCATTTAAAACGGTGCAGGAAGGCTTGCGTGGCCCAATGGCACGATGAGGAGAGACGGGAGGTCCATGTCCAGTGGCACAGACTCTGAGGCTTTGACCGTCGCGCACCACGACACGTCCAACGCGTTGTACCTGGTTGCTGTACTTGTCTCGTGTCACTACATACTGGGAAATTCGAAACCCTGCCATGTCACCGAGCGACGAGGAAAACGGGATCATATGTAAACGCCTACTGCCAAGTGGTATCGACCACCCGTCTCCCAAGTGGATCCATTGAAAAGCCAACACTTTTTCAAACCACCGCCGGTCAGTGATACTGCAAGCAAGAGATGTTGCGACGGTGGTTTGGCCCAAGCGCCGAGTCTGAGACGAGGGAGTCATCGGGTTCGTTTACACACCAACCATCAGCCGACACGTTGTCAGATTACCTCGAGCATCTCAAGGAACAAGGAAAAGGGTCGCTATCGCGAGGGGTATGATAGTAAAACAGAGGGAACAGAAATCCTCATCAATCAACTCAATCAAACGAACGTGGTTCTCTCGCTTCCACAAAAAAAAAAATCCCGCATGCCTCCATCATGCACATTCCTCTCCCTTCTCAAGCACAGATCAGTATCCGTGTTGTACGCGTGTCCATAACGTCCATGGTCAACTAGGATCTGAGACACAGGGAAGCGAAAAACTATCGAGGATATCGGCAATAAAGGGGAGGCAACTAGTCGGGAGAAATGTGCGTTTCATGCTGCGATGAAGAAAGATACTCTATTAGCGTGCTGGTATGTGTCGTATAGCAAGAGCGAAGCAACCAAATGCGGTCATCGCCACAAAAGAGTCCCATGTTCCAGCCCGTCATCAGAGTAGCATAGATGCGATCCCGAGTCCCGAAACGAGCGAAAGTACGCCTGTCAGGCTTGACACGCTCCAACTGCGCTCGCCAGCGCTCGCAAGGAGGACCGCCGCACTCTTGGCATTTGGTGTCACGTTCCGCAGTGCTTGTGTCGGCAGCATGTTTGGGGAGGACGAGAGTTGCCACATAGGCGGCAGGGGAGTGCCATCAAACTGATACAGCTGTAGGGTGTACCCTCGCACGGCGTCCTGGTAGACATTCCATAATTGGTAGAGCTCGGTGTCGTTGTAATTTTCGATAAAGTTGGATACGGGTGCGCAAGGGTCTTGTATTTGCTGGTAGCCGTCGTCGAAGGGGGTGAGGATGATGGAGCCGTTGGAGACGAGATTGTAAGTGCCGTGACACCAGTTCAAGACACCGGTGATACATCTGGGTTGGGTGCCTAAGTAGAATGAGTACAAGATCCGAGCAAGAGAAACGAGGAACAGCTACCGTTCCCATTCATCCGGTACCGTGCGATCTCATAGAAACCATCCGAGGTGCTGTAAGGATGTCAGCTGACGACGCTCTACATCGAGAACGGACTCACAATGAATAGGATAGGCCGGTCGTTGGTGGGTAGTTGAACGACAAGTTGGCGGGTCGTGCAAAATTCTGTCGAGTATGCGCACGTCAACAAGATGAGAAAGACATGGAGATGATGAGAGGACTGACTGAGCCAGTGACGACGTTTTGGCTCCCCGAAGACCAAGTACCGACGATGGTCGTCACGTTGTGTGCTGCATCGTAAACGATGTCCTGGCCGAGCACAGGTGCTGCGAGGAAGAGAAAAAGGAGGGGAAATGCGAACAAGTTGAGGACGATGGACATGAGGACGGGTTGCAAAGGAAGGGGAGGATTGCGGACGGCAAAGAGGCGAACGGTGATGAGAAGGGTGCTGAGTTTGTCCTTGTTTATTTCGCTCCCCCTTGTCTCACTCCGTTGCGTTTCTGCCTATCAAATATGCCCACAGTCTTTTTCCCCAGCAACCGCCATCACATCCTATTCAAGAGCTCCACATCGTGGCGTCGTGTACATTGCAGCCACTAGGTCCAGTTGTACGGACCGTGTTGCGTACGTCTTGGCCGCTGTCACGCCGCCATCCCTGAATAAGCCTAGATTGGAATCGTGGCGACTAGTGTACGAGTACAACTTGACATCACGCGGGATTCATAAGCAGCGTTCTATTTTCGGACGACTTCAATCCTTCTTCAAGTCCCTTCGAATAACAAAGATACGCTCGCCCTCTTCTGTCACCGAGAGTTCCTGCACACCTCGTACGTCCTCCAAGCCTTGGACACCCCGGCCCTTGGCAAGCACGATGTACATTTCAAGGCCATCACCGACCTGGAGAGACAAAATTAGCACTGGTATAGAACAAGGATCAGCAGCACGGGACCTCGATGTGGCGTTCAGTCGCGCTCGTGAACGAATCAATGACGATCGACAAAACAGTCGGAAGAGGCAAGTGTGCCGGATGTGACGTGCCTGGTGCTGGTTGCTGATTTTTGAAATAGATCTGCAATGTTGTGGTCAGGACGACAAACGGGAGCACGTTGAATGAAGGGGACATACCTGATTGTCCAAGAATGGCTGTACTAGTGATTGTGCGGCACCTGCTGCACGGCATGCCTCACGCTCGTACGAACCGACAGGATCGAACGAGTAGACCGCACCGGTGCCTGGGTTTGTGGGTGAGAGGGGAAGTAAAGGAAGACGTGTATGACGAACCATCTTCCTCGATGCCGCCTAGGATATTGTACACGTAGAATGGAAAGAATCGTCGGGCATAGAGCATCGTTTGGATCAATCGAGCGATGGCACGAAGGGGCATGTCTTTGGAGTGTGCATGGCGATACCACTACGGGGGAAAGAGAATAAGTGCACGTTGGGGGAAGAGACACGCAGACGTACTTCCAGACGCTGCTTTACTTTCTTGACAAACATGTTTCCATCCGCTGCAAACCCATTCACCGCGAGAACAGCACGATCAGTCCTGATGCAAAGATGAGCAAACGTGGTCCACGATGAGCAGTGAGACGCATACAAGGGAAACACCTTTGGTGCATATCGCGTCTGGATGCTGTAACCTTCGCTCTGCCTGGTATCGCCGGCGATGACGGTAAAGTCAGCACCAGCAATGGCGAGGATGGTTCCGCCGTTTTCAGAGTAGGGGTTGAACTGTCGCTGGGTTGGGTAGTCCATCATCGACATCTCGCACAAGAGCAAAGCCTTGGTCTTTTGATGTGAGTGAGTGACGCGTCTACCTGTCGGAGTTTGAAATACGTCCGAAGTCTCTCCGAGTATTGACATGAAATCTCCGGTGTTTCTCCTAGCGCAGCTCCACTACCGAGTTCGTCGCACGACCCAGAGAAATGACCGTGTCATGGTGAATTCGTATGTACGCCATCGATATAGCAGTGCGAGGTTGGTAAATAAATGGAATTTTACCATGACGGCGAGAGGCAGATAGGTCGCCATGAAACGTGTACGTCCAGTTTTGGCACATGTTACCAATCGTCGTCATTCCCGCACATACATATCCAGCGATCGGGTATGAGTGAGTAGTGTTCCACCGTCTCCGTGCGTCCCATCTCAATGCATCCACCAGACGTAGAAGCCCTCAATGGTCGTTTGCTCTTTGCAATCCCGAAAAAAGGTCCTGTCTTATCAGCGCGGCCTGCATGGCATACTGATCGCCGTCTGGTACAGGTAGGCTGCACGAACGATGCTTGCAATTGCTTGCAGGTACGTACGCCGACGTATCGTCGAGAGCACCCCCCTCTGATCAACGCGATCAGGTGCAGACATTCAGTTTCGTCGATCGGATCGTCTCGACGTCTGCCTCGTCATGAACCACCCCATCACACTGTCAGTTCACCCCATTCCATTTGATTCTTCTTCTTCTAATTCACGCGCGCATGTTGCACCACGCAGCGTCTTCCTCCCCGCATCCGACATCCCCTCTTTCGTCGGCAACGGTAACGTCGATCTCGGCATCACCGGTCACGACGTCATCCTCGAAGCCAAAATGCAAGACAGAGTGACCGAAATACAGCGTCTCGCGTTTGGAAAATGTGCCTTGCAAGTCCAAGTGCCCGAACGCGGACCGATCAAGACGGTCGACGACCTCGCTGGGAAGCGCGTCGTCACGAGCTTCGAGGTCCTCGCTGGCGAGTACTTTGCGCGCACGGACGATCGGTTGGCGTTGGTCGGCGAGCAGCGCACAAGGATTCAGTATATCGGTGGGAGCGTGGAAGCGGCGTGTGCGTTGGGGTTGGCGGATGGGATCGGTGAGTACACGAGGACGGTCGATGGTCGTTTTTTGAGTGTGCTGACACCTCCCTAGTGGACCTCGTCGGTACGTAGCCACGCCCAACCCAATGCTCGATCTGACGCCGATGATCACAGAATCGGGCGATACCATGCGCGCGGCAGGACTGCATGCCATCGCCACGGTCATGAACACCGAAGCGGTCCTCATCAAATCCAACACGCCTTCGCGCGCTGATCACACCCCACTGATCAATCTGATCGCGAGTCGCATCGCCGGCGTCGTGGCCGCTGATAAATACGTCGTGTGTTCGTACAACATCTCGCGCGAGGCGCTCCCGCGTGCGGTCCTGATCACACCGGGACGAAGGGCACCGACGGTCAGTCCGTTGGAAAACACGGATTGGGTAGACGTCAGTGCGATGGTGGTGAAAAAGGAGTCTGCGAGAGTGATGGATGAATTGGTCGAGGTTGGGGCAAAGGATATCTTGATTTATAGTTTGAACAACTGTCGTGTATGATCGCTACCAGCCTGGGTATACTCCGATCTGCGGATGCGCTCGACGTGAGTCGTCGCGATTTGCTCTTCTCTAAGGGGCCTTGCACAGCCTCCATATGTTGGGTTAACACCTTTCACGATGGTGCAGACAAGGTCATCCACTACAAAGCGAACCAGGCCACAGCAAGTCCAGGATGACCCTCCCGTTCAAGATCCGGGAAGTCGCAGCTCACGCTCAGTCAGGCCCAAACGTCGAAGACAAGATAGCACAGCCGCCGCTCCTAGTAAGAAGAAGAGTCGTAGAGAGCCGAGTGGTATATGCCAACTCAATCTCGATGTGCTTTTCCTTGTATGCGGAAACCATTCTTTCTCCTCTCAACCGTGTGCTGATGGACGTGATGGTGACAGATTTCCGAGTACACCCAACCCATGGACCTCCTCAATCTCGCACGCACCTGCACATCGTTCCGGCAGCTCCTAATGACCAAATCCTCCGCGTTCGTGTGGAAGGCTGCTCGCCGTCAAGTGCACGGTCTCCCCGATTGCCCACCGGACTTGGCCGAACCACAGTATGCAAACCTCCTCTTTTATCCGCGTTGTCACGTACGTATTTCATCCTGTGAATGCCGTCACCCGCGCTGAGATGTGCCACAGGGCTGTGGAAAATACACCAAGGTTGTTCTGTGGGACATTCGCCGCAGGTATTGTCCGGACTGCAGGACTGAACGGTAGGTCTCCGTCCGTATTATAGTCTTGGTCATGACCTCATAGCAAACCCAGGCTTTGCGGCGTGAACTCATACGAAGCAGACAGTCTTGAAATGTTCCAAGTCCTAGCGACGGAACAAATTGTGATAGAAGGCGGTATGTTACATAGGATTCCAAACGTCACACTGCTGGAACTATGTTGCAGAAGTCGTCGCTTTCGGGGTTGACAGGGAGCAGAAGGAATCATACATACGCGAGTATAAGCGTTGCTCCGACAAACAACAATACATACAGGAGAAGAAAGAGCAACTTGTCGCTATATCCGAGGTTTGTTTGGTTTTCGTAAACCCTCTCATCCGCTTCTCAGATCAGCTTTCGACAGCATGCCCGTCAATGCGAAAAATGGCAGAGTGACAAGGCATTGGAACACAAAATCGATCTGGACAGGCGTCGGCGAAAGCGAGACAATAGGTTAGTCTCCTTTCATAGCAGTGATGATTTTTAGATTGACGTAGTAAAGCATCCTTGATCGTCTCAATCATCTTGGATATGAACAAGAGGTCGCACATTTTAGTCCCTATAGGATCAAGTCGTCTTGCAAGGTTATATTTGGAAAATCCAAGCCTCTGACAGACAAGGGTTAGCTTTCACAGAATAACAGATCGCGGGATCGAAATTGACCATGGATACGATAGAATGGGATCGGGCTTGGCCCGAGTTGGCAAAGGCGATGGACAGTCTCCGCTCACAGCGACTAAAGGAATCTCGTAAGAGGGGGGTCTTCTGGTGCTGTGCAAAGCGATGGAGCTAGTCCAGGACGTGACTTTGTTACCAGTAGGTCGTGTCTTGATGTTACGACAACGTATGAGCTGAGTCATGGTCTTGCATAGGAGGTGTGCGTTGCGCCGCATGTGGTCAAGGATGGATATGAGCGGACAAATTATCGGGAGGTGAGCACAGCACTATGCTGTTGAATGGCGGAGGGAACAATGCATCATTTGTCGAGTGGCTTTTGTTCATGTGCTAGTATGTCGCTAAGCGATTTCGATGTTGTTTCTATGTACATCATTATGTTTTTCGCAGTGTTATAGTGGTACTCATTTGCTGGCTCTGACACGTTCTTGATCCAAGGTCGAGTTGCTGGTCCATAACTAGAACAGGCTGCTATGGGCAGGTAAGATGTAATACTAGATGCACAGTCTACAAGGGCTTTATCAGGAGTTCGTGGCACCTCCGATGCAGAAGGTACACCGAGATTAAAAGTTCTGATCATATGAAGTGCTAGGGTCCCACTGCCACTCCCGATCTCATCCCCGTCAATGGCATACTCCATCCGCCGCCGTCACATTGAGCGTGCACGCCGCAAGCATTTCGAAGCATGGCGGGTAACTGTCACATCGATCGGGCTCCCATGACTCAAACTCAAACCGCAGAACACCGTCAACTCTCCTACCCGTACCCGTGCGATTCCATGGAGGAGAGGAATCTGGGACGCAATGGCGGAGGTAGATATGACCTCATATATTGACTGGCGTCCTTGTTTTGACGCGTGACAGTGGAACGTCGTTCGCAATGGCGCTGCTTAAGTGGTGCCGTACAAGTCATGGTGTTGGTGGTGGCAGATCCTTCACAGCATACACCGAAGGGTTCCTCAGGTAGGTCTCTCATTAGCAGAGTCACCACACACCTTTTTATCGCTCTAAATGACGACAGGCAGGTGGAGGAATGGCTTGGGCAAGGACGCTCAGTTGTACGGGGAGAGTTGTTTCAGCTTCAACGCAGCTCCTTTGACGACTTGTCATCTGTCTACCCAGATTATGCACGCCGAACTTCAGCAGCTGTCACTGACAGCCGCAATGGGACATGCTGGGACCGCGCGTCACAAATGCTCCTTTTCACTATCGCCACAGACTCAAAGTGCTATGCATTGTTTAGCATGGCCTCTGGATCGAGAGGCCGACAGACACCACACGCTCTCAATAGAGCGAGACAAACTTTTAAAGGACATCCGCGGATTGCCAGCTTTTGAGCGATTCCTACTCCACAAGAAGTTCTCGCCAGCAAGGACGTAATTCATGTCCCACTCCCCAATTTCAACCTCAAACGATCCAGGGGTCTTCAGGACACCTTGGACGATTTGCTTGGTCACGCTCGCGTCATACCATGCGGTTGCGGGAAACGTGCATCGCGGCCGCGTTCGAACTGGGTGCCCATGTTGTGGAAAGGCGTCGTAAAGCCAGTCCTTGATGTCCTAGGCTGTTCTGTACGTCATATCGGGTTGCTTGAATGAGCGGTAGACTTGTTCTCCAAGCGAGAGCCAGGGAAGTTATCACGCGTTTTTTGGTGTCCGACCAGCCCTTGTACATTCCTGCCTATCGACGCTGCTGGCCTGTACACCCAGACTTTGTCATTTCATCATACATTCCTACCCTCAGCATCCTCGCGTCCCCGTCCGTTCGAGAAACCACCTGCAGCGGTAATCTCCGCATTCTCACCTCAACCACCTTCAGATGGGCAATCCCCTCTCCCTGGTGTGCACACCGAGCTGGAACACATCAGGACAGCCATCAAGAACTCGACACAAACCACCCTGCTCGAGGGTTATTCTGGGAGTACTTGACCTTCTGAAGGATGTGGAGTGGGTCCATTTCGCTTGCCACGGCGTCCAAGACTCCGAGAACCCCCACTGATAGCGGACTGTGTCTCGCGGATCGACGTCGCCTGAAGGCATCAGACATTCTCGCGTTGTCACGTCCTCGTGGTGGGCTTGCGTTTTCTCTCTGCATGTCAGACGGCAATGGGTGACAAGAATCTCTCTGACGAGGCGGTCCATATCGCGGCAGGAATGTGTGGTCGGTCAGCGTGTGGCCAAAATGGCCAAGGACGTATACGAGCAACTTTTCCAGGCCGGATTGTCGAGAGGCCGCACGAGCGCTACACAAACGCCTTCGAGAACGACTTCCATTCATCCACGTAGGTCTTTGAACGATTTGTGTAGTGTTTCGGTGTGTATACGGCTTGCCAGTGTATGTTTCTCGGCGGAGGTGCTACGTCTCGCATTTTGCGTGGCGTATGTAGCACTAAGTTGATCCCGTCACCTCGAAACATCTCCCGCGATGTTGTCGGAAATCTTTTTCAACGCAGGGAAGAATTCATATTTCATCGGAGGGACTTCGGATCCGAGGGAGTCGCTTATTCGTGGCTTAGCGTTCCAAGGGCACTACGACCCTTACAATTGAAACCCTAGCTTGTCATGATAAGCGACGGCACCTGAATTTTTGGAGGACTCCGAATTGGAACCGATAAATCAGTCTGAGAGGGAGCCTCACGATGCCAGTCTTAGAAGTTGCATTCAAACAATGAACGTTTTCGTTTCTTTCCAAAAGTGTTGCAGATCAGATCGATCGAGGACTCGGAGAATAAGTTTTTGCCGTCCACTATGTGACTCCGATCAAACAAATACCCGTTGTGGCATGGAAACAACGCGGCGAGACCTTGCCAAGGGCCATGCAACGTCTCCATGCCATGCCGGAACCTGACCTGGGTCACCGAGAACACCCCAGGATTGATACCGAGACCCAACACTTATTTTGATGAGCCAGCCTGCAATGCGTTTGGCCGCATCGCGACGATTGAACGTCTTGGGTGAGCTTTCAATGGACCTGCAGTGACAACTTGAACTGAGAATCTGCCATGACGCTGGCTGACATGAGCATCGCTTCGGTTGTGGGCGCGCATAGCCTCTGAATCTGTACATCCAAAACATTTTGTGCAGGCCGGTGCCACTACATCTACATCCCTTAGCCGAGCTGAAAGACTCGAAATGGTCCCCGTTTGGAAACTTCGGCTCTTAGCGCTGTCTTGAGCCCGCTTAGGCCTTACGCGGACCAATCACAGGACACAAAGCAGCAAAA
>JBBPJP010000548.1:0-19765 GCA_038088775.1 Boletus barrowsii | reverse complement strand
AGTTAAAAAACTGTCCCAATGAGTTGTCATTTTGAAATGGGTGCCATTTCATCAAATCCTATTCAAATCCCTTGACCCTTGGGCCAATAGAAAGCCAAGAGTAAGTACATTATTTCATACTCTCATATGTTAGATAGAGGTTAGGGGGTATCGGGGGTTATTGACTTTAGTGAAAAACATGCAAACATTAGACAGTTTTTTGAGCCACTGTATATAGTATTGTACTTCTTGCCTGTATTTTCCCTAAGCTAGTTGTACACAATATCAGAGTTGTTTCTAGAGACCTCTGAGTGTAGTGAGCCTCTTCAGGTATCTAGATAGAAGAGACCCATTGAGTCTTTGGGTTGTGTTGAAGATAGACATAGTCCTCCAGAGAAGCTTGACCCTTGTCATTCTTTGGACCTAGGTTCTTTGATATGTATTGCAGCACGCTCTGTTAACACTAGGCTGTGTGTTACACTGCGGCACATCATGTATTTGTGATGTTGGCCAGTCTCAAGAATACATACTAAATATAGGGTAGCATAGGTTGGTCTGTGGACACATGTACATACTATATAAACTGCTGATACATTGGCAGGAGGATATCAATCTTGACCTCTTGAAGTTACCCTGTCAGGCAACTCTAGTCTTCAGTTCTGATTAGTTGTCTTTTCTGAGATTGAGCAACCTAGCACGAGCTTCACTTACAAGGCTAAGCAAAAGATGCGCCTTGGAAGCTGCTGGGCAGGACCGCAAAGGCATGTTAGTGGGCAAAAGAGTCACAGGGACATGATGACATTTGGCCACCTGGCACCAACTGGTGCCCATGTCAAAGGACACAAAAATGCTCATGCAAGTGTTGCACATGTTTGTGCACCACAACAACGAGCAGATGAGCATGCCCAATGGACTGACTTGAGAGATTGAAACTCATTAGGATAATTAGGATTGACATTTGAGGTAGACTGTAGTGCTAAGTATAGTAAGCATTGCATCGAAATAAGATTGTGCTGTGGAGGAAATGAGAAGTATTAAGTGATAGTATTAGATGCTTGCTACTTAGATTGGAGGACTGTTGAAGTAGTAGAAATAAAGGTAGGTAAATGGTAGAGTACTAGTACATGGTAGTGGTATGCAGGGTAGTGTTATGTGAGGAGAAAAGAATTGGACTCATGGATGAGATGATGTAGCAAGGAGATAGGTGGAGTTGGGTGGAGAGTTGATTGAGGATGGTGAGGGTGGCTGGAAAAGGAAAGTTGGTGGGTTGGGGAGGGTTGTGGTGGATGGAGGGGTGAGGGGCTAGTGAGAGGGATTTTGAGAAGATTGAAGTTGGATTGGGATGGGGAGCAGTTGGGGGTGGGTGGGATGATAGGGATAAAGGAGCAGTTTGATTGGGTGTGAGGTGGAGTGTGATGAGATGAGCTGGGACAAAGGGAAGGAGGAAGCAGGGAGTGAAGGGGAGGAGGGATGATAGTGAAAGGGAACTTGGATGGAAAGTGAGGACAGGGATGATATAGAAGAGGGTAGACTGGATGATAATGGAGGAGATTGTGGGATAAGTATGGTTGGAAGATTGATTGAGAGTGAGTTGGAGATGAAAGGAGATGGTAAGCTGGGGATGGAAAGTGATAGATGAGGAGTGGTGAATGGTGGATGTGTGGGAAGTTGAGATAAAGTTGTGCAGATGAGGGACATGTAGGTGATGGAAAAGTGGTGGTGGACTATGGGTGTGAGGATGTGGTGATGGGTGGAATAGGAGGACAAGGAAATAGAACTATGTGGGACTGACAGGGGAGGTGGATTGTAGTGGGACAATGATGTTGTGATGATAGTGATTGAAGTGGTGAAAAAAAAAGAGAGAAAAAAGGAAAGGAAGTATGGAGGTGGGGATATAGACATGGAGTGATGGAGGAAAATAAGAAGACACTGCTGTGATGAGAGGATGAATAAGAAGAGCAGGGAAAGAGATTGAAGGAGTTGGAAGAATAATGAGTGGTATTGTACAGTTAATAATTCATCTTTAGTTAATGTATTAACTACATTTAACCCTTTTGACATGTGGAAGGGAAAATTGAACAGGTATGAAAGATGATTGTGTATGGTACTACACAGGAAAGTAAGTGTTGACTGAGTTTGAAGGTGAAAACGACAGTGATGAAGAGTGGACATGATGTTGACAACAAGCATGGAGTGAGTGCAGCGATATTGATATGTGATGAGGACAATGGGGACTTGAAGTGAGAGTCAGAATATAAATGCTGAATAGACATGAATATACCATTGATGTTGTACTTCACCTTGGCAGTCCTAGTACTGGCAGGTATGGGTTCTGGCACTCCATGTCATCTATTACAGTCTATAGAGGGGGAACCTGATTTGGATTATAGTCTTTTGTTCTGTTCACTTGTCCTACAGACTTGTTGTTGTATTTGTACTGGAGAATGCATTTCTGATCTCCCCCCCCCTTCTGTCTCACACGGTGCCCTACCTATACTATATATATAGTCTCATCTCTTGCCTGTATTTCCCTAAGCTAGTTCTATGCAATATTAGTGTCAGTTTCTAGTGACCTTTGAGTTGTACCTAGATAGACTCTAGTCCTTCAGGATTCCACATATACTTGTCATTGCTCACTCCATCCATGCTAGATCTCTTTGACTTGTATTGCAGCATGCTACATCACTACTATACTGTGCATTACAAAAGAACTAGCTTTTCCCCTTGTCCCTACTATCACGTAGAGGATACTCTCCCCATCTGCTATTTCCTGCTTTGGCAAATTCAGAGCACCCTCTGAAGTCTCCCCCTGAAATGACCCACAACCCCTCCCCACTGTGTTTACTCCTTGTTCTTCCCTGCTTCCCAGACTCCACTGACTTCCCAACAACCATCCTTTCTACCTTGTTCTACTGGATCGATTTTCCTCTCCTGAGGCTATCTCTGAATACAGACAACATTAACAGGCGCTCGCTGAAGTTGACAGAAGCCAAGGCTGGAACACTGATGCCCTTCCCTCCATCTCCAATTCGGAATTAGCTGCCATCCATCCTCCCAACCTTCCTATTGTTCCTGATGAGGAAACCCCTGCTGTTTTTCATGATTCTGACCTGGAACTGACTGTGGCAAAAGATATTGACATTGGCCTGACTCCAGAAGCCAAAGTGGTACCAGAAATTAAGGCCAGCCTTCGTTGAGGACTTTTGGGGGAGGCAGAGGACACCAACAGATGGCTTCAAGTATGAGACTATATATGTATATGGTAGGCCCCTGGTCCGTGCAAGAGATAGAAAAAAGAAGTAAAGGAGTGGGGGCCCGAAGGGATTGCAGTGGATCAGGAAAGGAAGTCTAAATATGGTATAGCGGGGTGCTGTGTGAGACATAAAGAGAAGGAGATCAAAAAACATATCTGGTAATGCAGAGGATGACTCTGCTACAAATACAACCGTGTATGGTAAGGGAATGAGTCTGTAGAGACAAGTGAACGAAAGGTGAAGGAAAAGGTGTACCCCCTCTGTAGACCATAACAGCTGAAGGATGGCTGATGAAACTTGGGAACCACCTCATTCCTGAAGAATTAAAGACCTTTGATCACATCAAGGAGGCCTTCGAGACCGCTTTCTCCCCCTATGACATAGCCACCAAGGCTAGGATTGACCTCTCCAAACTCCATCAATCAGCTGGTAAAGATTCTGATGGAATGTGGACCGACGGGTTCACTACTGTACATATGCTTCGCAGTTCCAACTTCTTGCCAAGAAGTCTAGAATTACTGACACACATGCCCTCATGGAGTGGTTCATCCATGGTCTTAGCCCTAAGCTTGCCACAATGATCCTGTTGTGCAACAAGATCCCAGATGACTACAAGGATTGGATAAAGAAAGCTGGCCAGCTCTCCCAACAACTCCAGAGAATTGGGGATTTATGAAAGGGAGTGCCACATATCCTGGCTCCCTCCTCTTGGCCTCACAAGGACCTGCATGCAATGGATGTAGATGCCATGCCTCTGTCACCGACTTAGCATGCTGAGTATATGCGGAAAAATCAATGCTTTATTTGCCATAAGGTTGGCTGTTGGTCTTCCAACCACACCGGATCCGGAACCGACTGGACAACACATTCCCACCTGACCACATCCTCTGGACGCTCCACATGTTCTACTTACACAGTCCCACAATGATGGGCACAAACCACCACCACAATAGAGGAGAATGATGAACTCTTGGCTTACCTGAGGGCAGTGGGTAGCACAGAGAAAGGCACTGCGATCAAGATCCTCAAAACTGCTTTCAGGGGGGGTTGCTTGTCTGTGGACAAGGAGACAGGCTACCAAGCCATGGTTGAGGTACAAATGGCCACTAAACCAAGAGTGCCAAAAGAAAGCGACCAGGGCAGCATCACGAGCCAGGCCTATACAGTCTGGACCATGGAACAATAGCTCCGCTATCACACCAGTGGACCTCTGGACAACCACCCTGGAGGAAGTTATGGATCATTATCCATGCATGTATGCAACTGGTGATAAAGTCCAACCAATGGACGTGGACACAGCTACTCCCATGGGTCAAGGGACGGGGCTTGGACCATCTTGGTCAGATGCCCAGCATGCAAGCCTTTTCCAACTGGTCGCACGATCCGGCAGGCAGGAGAGCACGTCATGGTGTTCATCAATGAACATAGCGGTGAATTTCAGGATACCTTCCGAGTTGGTCAACTTGCTGTAAGATGGGTAAAATTTTTTCTCCGGCTAGAATGCATGGTACCCACTCATGGAATTTTTGGCACCTAACATGCTCAACCTGAACGAGGAGGATTTGAACATCTTGTGGAAT
Organism: Boletus barrowsii; assembly: GCA_038088775.1. Classification (NCBI taxonomy): domain Eukaryota; kingdom Fungi; phylum Basidiomycota; class Agaricomycetes; order Boletales; family Boletaceae; genus Boletus; species Boletus barrowsii. The sequence continues at coordinate 14,952 of JBBPJP010000548.1, read as the reverse complement.
GTCCCCAAACCCATACTCAATTGCTCGAAGACCGTGCTTTTGCGCGAGTGCACACTGTTGGTCTAGGAGCGCTGTGAATGGGCAGACAATGATGAAGCACGCCTCCAGGTCAAGTAGAGGAGGTATGAGCCACAGCATGCTTTTGCCTTTGCCTGTCCGCATAGTTATCAGTCCATCCTGCTGCTTTTGCATTATTAGGAGAATAGCCTCCATCTGCGACTCGTCCTTCTCATATGCATTCAGATTCTACAGCAGGTTTCGGAAGGCACATTGAATGTTTTCCTGGAGCAGGCCATCTGTGGCATAATCACGGTGGTGAATGTTTTCCACCAGGATGTTCATCTCTGTGTGTCTTCCCAGCTCTGAAGCCAGTGGAGACGAGTAGAGTGCTGGGAAGCAATCCACCTGACCATCATCGTTTTCCATCGAAAGGTCATCACCCTCGACCTCACTGTGCCACATCCTCTTTTTTAGCCGCAGGTGCATGGTCTCTTCTTCAATAATGCCTTTGGGTATGGCAGCCCTCTTTCGCTCATAAAATTCCATTGGTGTGGTGTACACCACTGGGTTGTCTGTAATGCTGTCCAAGCAAAGGGCTACCTGCAAAGCTTTGGCTGAAGGAAGGTATGGTGTTTCTCCCCCTGAGGTCATGAGCTTCTTGATGTTTTCTGCGGTCAGGCCAATGGTCGCCAGCTTGCTCATGACTGCATCAGTAACTGCACCAAAGATCTGGACAGCGAGCTCCTTTACATCTGGGAGCTTCTCAGACACAGCTGTTGGTCCCCTGGTGCGTACTGGCTCAGGAGGTTTCTGAGGTCCCATGCCAAGGAGGCTGGACCACTCTTTGCCCAACCAGCGATGCCGAGCCAAGCTGCTGTTGAAGAGGCAGGGCACTGCACTGTGAACGATTGCATAATGGGCAAGATCTACTTCACTGGAATGATCAGCAGCCTCGGTGAGCAGATCATCGGCGCAGCTAGGAAACATCTTGTTCAGAGATATGAACTCCCGCCCAAGGGTTATCATTCCTTGGCGGAATTCACTTGCACCCCAAGCATACTGAAAAAGCTCTTGGTTGCACCTTTTCACTGTGTCGTAGAAGACCCCTGGTGTGATCCTGATATCTTTTTCAACGCAAAGGTAGCTGGTGGTAGCAACGGTCAGACTTTCAACCAAAAATAGTTGGTGCGATGGTGATGCTTATGTGCGGTACAATGAACGGGACTCTTCACCATAAATGACCCCTGTGAGAATGGCCTGAGTCTCTCTCTGCCCACTGCCTAGGAGCACCAGTAAAAGGTCTTGAAGAGGCTCAGCTAAGAACGTGGGGATGCAGCTGTCCCTCCCCTTCATGTTGGTGGTTTTGTTGTATCTGCCTAGCAACATAGCCTCGTTTCCCTGGAAGATTAGATTGCAAGACCTATCTACATTGCATAGCTGGATTTGCAGGAACTGTGTGACACGAGTGGACAGCTGTGTGCAGATGAAGAGTGCATATGTGACATGTCCCCACATCCTGTTGGAACAATTGAGGAACTCCTTGGTCGCTACCTCGTTCCAATTCCAACGGCCATCTTGTGAAAGTGAGCTGAGCTTCCATTTTTAAACCAATGACAAAAAGAATGTGTGTTTGCAGCTACAGAATGGGGCTTCTTCTAGGAAGGAATAACCTCTGTCTGTTTTGCCAAGATCATCTACAATGTGTGACTCTGACATGGAGGGCCAGTTATCTTCTTGACTGAGATGCAGAAACACAGCTTTCCCATCTTGGATTTATCTTGCAATGCCACTTTGAAGTTGGTCGAGATGCATTGTCTCCATCCTGATAGAAATCCACATATAATCGGGGGCGACGAAGATGTTCGGATCCTGCACCTGGGAATATGCGAGTGTGGATGCCACTTGTTGAAGCTCCCACACCATGTTGAACGTTATAGGGGTACCCAGCTGAAGCGCCATGTTGTGCAGCCGGCTGATGCAGCTGTCACACGAACACATGTTGTCAGTGTCAGCAACGCCATGTCATTATTCAACAATCCACTCACTCAACGGCATACTCCATCCCCCTTGGCTTTGAGTGAGAAAGAGCTTTGTATAGTGTCACCACTCAGCAAAAATACTTAAGCTTTGCAAGCATTGGTGTTAGACTGGTTACGTCCATAAATGACCCATCGCCATGCAAGGCCATTAACCAGATGAAGGGCTGGATTGGATCGTCCCATGCTGCTAGCCTCTGCGATTCTGGGTTGTGCACAAGCAACCAGCAAAATGTCTGGTATGCCAGAATTGCCTCCAACCTGTTTTCCTGTGACTGTGCTGCAGCATCCTTGACCAAATGTTCTACAAGAGAATGTAACTTCCGTCGCTGACCCTCGGTGTATGCAAACATCATCTTGAATTCATGGCCCAGTTCCTTTCGCAACATAGTCCTAACCATTTGCACAAAAAATGGCACGTAGGTGTTATCACTAGAGAGAAAGCAGAAATATTTTGATCTGTGTTGGGAGAGGTGGTGAGCGGGAGCTCCATTCTGTGAAAAAAAGCACCTACTGCTCGGGTGAAAACCCTGGGCCATTTAACAGCACTTTTGCAACAGTGAAAGTGTGGGGTGTTTCCTCCAAATATATGTTCGCCCTGCTGTGGTGCTCCCTCACAACCTCATCCAGAGAGCCCAGGATTCCCTTGTGCTCTGTTGGTGAATGTTTTTGCTTAATCCTCCAGGCAGCCTTCCTCTGCTCAGGATCCTTCCGGATCTCTTCGTGAAACTTGTCCCATCCAGTGATCTTCAAAAGTGGCGGTCGGTCGTGGTCAGAACCCACAGCAAGGACAGAATCAGACTTCACTGAGGGTAGGAACTGGAGGCGGAGGTAGTCTCACATGTCTGGGTCACTTTCTGGAGTTGCGTCAACATCCACCTTGAAATACTGCCAGCCAATGCCTTGAGATAAGGTTTGGACCATCGTTTCCTCACGAACAGTGTTTTGCGCCAGACCTTGGTCATGGATTTTGGCATGCCTTAGCAATGTCTGGAAATTGCAAACACTGTATCTGCAGTTCAGTGGATCTGCCCTACAACTGTATCCTGGGAGAGGAGCAGCAATCCCTCACACTGGGGGCCCGCCAGCTTCAGGAATAGGTGCTTGCTCGGGGTGTTCACAAACTCGACGCTCCTTGCAAAACATTTTAAATACCTCCTGTTCTTCTCGACTGGTGATAAAACTGTGTTGATTCTTCACATGGCCCAATGCAGCTTCCGAGCCAATACCAACCTCACATTGCCTGCAGATCAGTACCAGGAGCTTCACATGCAGGCATAAACCAAGCCGATCAAGGATCTCCCCTCGTATTACATTATTCTCTTCAGGAAGGAGCTTGACAACCCTTTGCTTCCCTTCTCGGGGCTGCCATTAGCCTTGGCATTGTGCAAATGGGGACTTGGTAAGCTCACCCTTGATTCCAATGCTCTCCTCGTACTCAATAAAGCACTCTCCTACTGCAGGGTTGCGGATAGGACCCTGGCCAGCTGCACGAGAACAAGACTAGGTTAAAAACCTTCATGATGATCTCAAGAAGTACCGTCTGCACTCACTCCCGACCCAAACAATCCCTGAGCAACCAGCAGCAGACCCCCCCACCCCCGCAGCCTCGATGTTATGTTGGCGAGTGGAGACTGTCAATGGGGATACTGATCAGAATCCATATGTCTCGTCAAGAAGCGAGCACCGCTATCTCACCAACTTCTGGCAGGGCAAGAGAGACCCCTCCCTTGGATGCAGTACTGGACGCTGTGGGTGGAAGAGCATCACCACCTCGATCTTCAGAAGGTCCCGGCATCTTTCTCTCTGGGAGAGGGATGGATGATTACATGCGTGGTGAGAACAAAATCACATGACTTACTTCTGCTCCGGATGCTGCACTGAGATGAACCTGTCGGTGCAGGTGATGCTTCTGGGGGCTTACTTCTGACTCCATGCACCATCTTGACGTGTTTGAGGAATGCCTCCATGCTCATGTAGGAACGCTGGCACTGATCAACAGGGCATTGTAATTTCCCGTCCTTTCTTTCGATGGTATGTTCCTTGCCAGTGACAGAGATTGGAGGAAGTGTGGAGTGTTGACTCCAGTGATGGCAATGGTGGGCTGCAGCAGTTTGAAACATGAGTTTGCAGTCAGAGCATTGAAGGGACATCGGGTTCTGCAGAGGGACCAACTACACCTCTTCATTTTTATGGCCCAGTGCCATATCGCCCAAATTCCAAATAGCCGTAAGATTTTGTGGCGACCTTGCCCGCTGGGTTTTTCAACATGAGGTGGTGGAAAGAGGGGTGGGATCAAGTCCTGAAGCAGGACCCAGAAAACAGAATCTGGAAACAGAATTTGGAGGTGCAGGGAACGAAAACGAGGGGGCATGCCATAGAGTCCAGCTTCTGCCGGAACAGGAACAGGGCGCCAAGGCAGCGGAGGATAGAAAGGTGACAGCAGCCTTCTGTGGTCCTCACTTAGCCATTCAGCACTGGCAGGTCTGGAAGGCCATCGTGCTTAGCGAACAAGCCCCACAACTTGTGCTTCAGTGAGAAAGTCCACTGCCCAGTCTCGAAGTCTTCAACTCATAATCCCTTAGAGAGCAGCGCATGCCTAGAGTTGACGCCCCAGGAAAGGAGGGAATCGGCAGCTCACTGCTTCACTGCCTCATAGTACCTGAGGAATGGCTGGAAGCAAAAAAAACGAAAGACTAACATCCCCGGCAGCAATAGGGACCTGACAGTGCGAAGCTGAGGGATCCTGGGTTGAGGGGAGGGGGGTGTGGCTTGGGAAATGGCCGAAAAGACTCATCAAGGGATCCAGAGAGTCGAAATTTCTGAGTCCACAGGCTACAGACTCGAGGTCCCTGCTGTGATGAAAACCTCACAGTGCGCAGCTGATTCTCGGACGATGATGACACAAGACGTAGCTTGAGGAACCAGAGACAGAGGGACCCAGAGAGTCAAAGTCTCTGGGTCCACCACTGAGGGAGCTGAAGTCCCCGGTAGCGACGGGGATCCCACAGCGCGGAACTGAGGGATTCCAGGGATGATGGTAGTATAAGATGTAGCTTGAGAAACCAGAGATAGAGAAACCCAGAGAGTCAAAGTCTCTGGGTCCACCACCGAGGAGTCAAAGTCCCTAGGGACGACGGTAGTATGAGACATAGCTTGAGGAACAGAAACCAGCACCACCGAAGGAGTCGAAGTTCCTGGTAGTGACAGGGGTTCCAGAGACTTGATGGTGAGACACAATGAGAGCGGGACACAGTCAACTTGGTTTAGTGTCCATCACTGACTACATATCTTGACTGACATCCGTGACTGACTATCTTGACTGACTACCGCTACATTGCAGTCCATCTACAATGATGCCGACTAGAGAACCATCCATGAAATTTGCTTCATCAGATTAGTCCCCTCGCGGGTCCAGGAATGAAGGAACCCATCAGTCATGGTACAGTCATGGTAGTCAATCACAATATAGTTAGTCAATGATGGTGGAGTCAGTCACAGTCAAGGTTGGATAAACGGTTATATTCCAACAGTTAGTAGTACAAAGCATGCTTTACACTGAGCTATATAGTGGTGGGGATGACTCGTAATGCACTACCCAGGGGTGTTTGGAATTGAACCATTGCAGTAATGACATCAGAGTCACACGACACACCAAGCTTCAAGCACACCAAGACATGCCTTCACAGATTGGTTTTGCATTCCCCCAGATGGTCAATGGCCTCAACAATCCTTGGATTCTATGCCATACTACCAATATCACAATACTATACTATCTCAAAAGAGGATCATGCATACTATCTTTCAATGGCGTGACACTACTACCGGTTGAAGAACTGGCTATCAAACATATGATCGCAAGCATGAAACGAGGGGTGGAATTGTCCACTGTAGTAGGTAGTAGGAAGGTTTGCAGGAATGGAGTAGTATGATGTCATCGACAACTGACCGGGTTCATATTGCACCATTGAGGGACCAGGTTGTAGCTGATCCGTTGAGGGACCTGAATGTGGCTGAGCATATGTCACCTTTGCATTGTCGCATTCTGGAATATACACCGCTGCAACCTTGCAGGGGGATCCAGGACCGCCAGTGCTCACGGTAAGCATCTCACTAGGAAGGAATCATTATCATGAACAATGAGATATGTGAGGCATACCTACAGCCCTTGTGTGTTCAACCAGTCGAGCCAGTTGATAAAAGTCTGTGAAAGTCTAGGGTTGCTGAGGATTTTCTTGATCCCCTCGAGATATGCAATGAAATATTTGCCGTACATTTCGCCATCAAACTTGAGTGCGCTACCGTTCTTTGAGTGATTTGATTGTTGACCCTGCTCTTCCCAGTGCAGTGCACAAAGTAGCTAAAGTAGAGTCAGTGGATGGATGGGGGAATATGTAGAATATGCACGGCAGCACCCGACAGGGCGAGCATTGGTGGTGGCATTGTTTGATAGCTTGCCTCAAAGTTGCAGACAGGAGACGACACATTCATATACCAGAAATCTTGGTGGAAACGTTCAAAGATGTTGTTGCCAAAGTATCAAACAACATTCCCCTACAAGGCATATTAGTCTACATCCACAGTGCAGCGAGAAAAAAAAAATCACATGCTCGTCGTGTTGATGAAGGAAAAACCATGTATGGTCGGAATGATCAGTGATCATCTGAACATGATCCTTCCTCCAGTGGTTCAATGCCTCTTGATCGCTGGTGATCCCAGGATCCAGGCACTGTAAATACTGATGAGTGTATGGCTCAGCAAAAGAGACCGCCTTTGAGTGGACTTTGGTGAGCCCCATTCGAAGCTACGACACCGTTTGGTTAGCAGATACCAACCAATGTAGCTACTACCTATGAGTGATTCAATGCTGTGATCGAATGCAACCACTGATGTAGCTGTGTGAGTTAAAGTAAAAGAATAGAAGACAGCCTACCGTGTCCCAGTTTGCTTCCTGCCATGATGAGGTTTTCTTTGCAGATTGTTCTTCGTAACACAGCCGTGTCTTCATGGTACAGCAGCCAGCTGGTGGACAGTACCATGTTGTTGACCAGAGCCCGGCATGCATACTTGAGCACTTCTTGTGTCGGCTGATCGTACGAGGTAAGTAACAATGGCGTCTTGCGGGTGCTGTGTGAACGGGCACCTGTCCTATCCAGGCTGCCAGCGGGGAGGTTTGAAACCTGGCTAGTGGAATACGATGTTGAGATGGATTGGATATGAGAGGCTTGAGGGTATATTGATTGAGCGAACATACGAAGTCGATCTTGAGAAACCTGGTTGAAAGCCCCGCAGTGTTGCTGTTCATAGTTAAATATGTTGTTTCCTGGGGCGCCGCTTCTTCCTACCGTGGATTATGAGCAAATTGTTAACATATAGCTGATAACGTACCTGCGTCGGGTTCGCTGCAGCTTGAAGCTGTTCCCCAATAGTCAAAGTGTCAGGTGTGGTATATGGAGTCCCGACAAATGGTGTGGGGATATGTGGGTGAGTAGTGGTTGATGACATGCGGGACTCAGGATGGCCACTTGATCTAGTGCAGGGCATGGGGGGAAGATGTTAATGATGGTCAATTGAACCCCCCACTCCCACTAGCAGCTTTTAACCCTCCTCAAATGACACCAGCAGTAAAGCACCCAGGCGGCCAGGTGTGTGTCGTGACATTCAAGAGGGTATGGGGTGATCATTGATGCTGAGTTGCCACCCATTTTGTAAGCGATTTTGTAAAGAAGGCTATGCGAGGAGCCTGGCTTGTTGCAGCATGTATGAATTAGGGTTCAAATCGATTGAACCTGGCGGTATTACAAGGAGAATCATGAATAAGGTTGACAGTTGAAAGTTGAGTTTGTCTATAGGGGATCAGTGCTCAGTGACAGACTAAATCAGGAGTCTTCACGTCCATGACTCATCAGTTTTACAAGGTAGTACATATCTCAGAAACCAATAAATAGTGGAACTACGATGATAATTCAAGCCTGAGAGATATCAGGAGAGGGAGTTAGGGATCCAGCCTGCCAGGAAAAATCATGAGCACTCCAACCTGAGGATTGTTCACTGCCAGCAGCATCGTCATCTCTCTCAGGAAACAAACAGGAAATTTGATCAATTAACCTGTAGCCGTCATGTTCCAGGGTGTGCTTGACCTTGCCAGCCTGCCATTCAGCCTCCTTTGACAGGGTCTGTGCCTCCTCATACTCATCCACTGCCATCGAACGGACAATATTGAGCTCCTTCAGCAAAGATGTTGGTATGTTGCATGTGCTGCAAATGTGGCATGACTTGCTTGTGCAAGTTGCAATAGATGCTTCGAATGGAGATCATTGACCTCCGGGTTTCTCTTCGCTGAAGCCTGTGATGGAGTTATTACAGTTAGTTACATAAATGGATTTATCCCTGACCGATGTCAACAATGGTTTGAATTTCTTGTGGGGCACCTCCTCCGTATCATCTGAAAGTAGGGTGTCCGAAGGTAGTACAAATTGATAGCTGTGCTTCCGGGGAAACATACTATGAGGGTTTGCTTCTGAGCATTGGTGGTAATTGCTTTTGATGCCGTCGGTGCTCGCCCTGCGACGGATTGTGCTGCCACCCTTGATGAAGGAGGGCTGGGTGACATGACTTTAGATAACGGTGGGGCGCTAGGAATAATGGGCGGGCTCAATGGTGAAGAGCCTGCAGCAGATAACTTTGACGAACATTGTGGGTCGAGGAGCAGCATTATGGCACTGGAGTGTGAGGGTTGAGCTGGAGAGCTTAGTAAGCACTCAGCAATGTGAGTTCTCAGTTTACTGCCAGCTGGTGCCATATCAAACTCTTAGTGCAGTTGGGTATGCAAGAGTCAATCATGCCACCACAACCCTTTTCTCATGGCCTCGCTGGAACATTGCTGCAACCCACACAGGATGGCCCTATCGTGGCTCATAGTGACCAATCTATCCTTCCACCACCCCTTCCCGATCTCCCTGCCAATTTTTCCATGCAACCTCCACTGGAATTCAATGTCAATGCTGGTACTGAACCATTCAATTATATGATAGTACCTTACCAAGCTCAAACCCCACAAAAGATGCATTGTCGAGATGTGTTTCATGGAAAACTTTACGTCTGCTGGTCTTGGCTCGAGCAGCCCCCATATGCGCAGGCGCGTTCAGCTGTGACAAGTTCGTCACATGCACAACCTCACATAAAATATAACATTTTAAATCATGGGTCTTTGAGGGTCGTTATTTACCACCAGCTTTGCACACCAGACGACTTCTCCAAGGGAGGATTATTCTGAACAATGGGGAGCATCAGTGTCAAGCACGGGTTGATTGGCTGTTGGTCTGGAGGAGATGAACGGTGGACCATCACAGATGTGCGGAAGGACATGAGGGAGCTTTTTCAAGTGCCTTGGTGGTCAGACAGGTAGAGGGAGACAAGCGAGGGTGGCTAATGAGCATCTCAATAAGATTCGCACTAAGAAAGTGCCAGACTCTGCAGGTACGTGGACGTGTCTGATACCATTATCTTCCCAAACTATTCATCACCTGACAGCGGATGGCATAGATGACTCCAACTTGATCCATATCGGAAAATGAGGAGGGGTGGGTAGCAGAGCCTCGCCATAATTCGACATTGATACATTGATGGAGCGCTCAGGCTGATCTGAGATACCCTTTTGGAATGTTTCATCCATTGCAGTGCATAGAAATCAATGAAACAGCCTTAGAAGTAATACCTCTCAGCCTTCAGGATATGATATGCTAATGAACATTGCACACTTCTTGCTTCATGAGGACTTTGTCTTGGGATCATACATACATGACGTCTCAAGTTCCTTCTGTGACCACACACCACATAGCTTCACATCTGTTTGTTGTGTGGACCTATGCATGGTCAACTGCCCATCACCGCATCTCCTTATTACCACACTCGATTGAGCGTTCCAGCCAGTAGGTAAGACACTGCCTGTGATGCAAAACACCACGCTCAGTGCTGGTGTAAATACACATCTTCCTTCAGCAACTAGGAGTCCAGCCACATGTAACATGATAATTGTATGATCTAAATCCAGTGTCCGACATCAGTGTCCTTTCTGTTGTGATGGTGTCATGTTATGATGGATCGCTCATTCACAGCACTGATAGCAGAATGATAAATAGCCCAGTATCCTCAGGGAGACTGTACACAACCCACTGACCTCACTATTGATCATTGATTGCGGTCGAGTTCATCACCACTGCCCTCACACCTTATGTCCTTCGACCTACAGTCTCTCTTGGAATCCATCGTTCTAAGTAACTATAGTATCAACCCGTACGGCCACTCATAAACCCATTAACGGTTAATCTGATGCACCAATATAGTCGTTATCATTACTGCCGTCGTGTATGATTACGGTAAGTGCCACGTTTGTGAGCATTCTCATTCTGAGTCATCACCACACACTGCAGCCCCTCACCTTCTCAGCAGAGGTATTCCATTTCCTCTATACCCCTGTTTCGTGATCAACAATCTACAAAGATAGAATACGTTTGGGTAGGGAGTTGCTAATCACCATCCATACACGATGTACTCAGTGATTTTGCAGTGCAGGCCCTGGACCTGTGTGTCTGCAATGCTTGTCGTCATATGTGCGATTCTTTCAGTCAGTGTTGCCCACATGTTCTGAACTAGCTATTCCAATAGGTCCGTTACATCGGTCATTGTTGGGCTTTGTAAGTATATTAGTCGAGTTGTAGCGCATCTTTGAATATAAATATGACTAACTCTGATTCCATTCTCAGGGCCTCCGCCCTCAGTAAGATCAAAAGCCCAAACTAAGGTTCATTAACTCAATCAATATATTTGCAGTCGACAGTGCCTTTGTTCCTGGCCCTCTAGAAGTCAGCTTTTCCCCATTATACACACATTACTCATTGCCAATGGTCCAATTTCTACAGACATATGTGTTTTTATCTTGAAACAGACCTTATTTTTAAAGGTGGAGTAGATGTAAGCACATGAGGTTACCGGCATCTGCACTGTTAAAATATCCTAAAGGTACAGTGGTGACCCTTTTAAGTTATTGGACTCTTGTGCCATTCATTGCTGCTGCCAATCATGAGTTACATCACACTCTGATTGTGTCTTCTGTAAATGGGTGATGATTCTGCATGTCTATGCACTATGGAATAGGTCCAGGGCCACTCTTTGGATTCTCCTGTTCGTCTATGCAGTGTATGTTATCACTGTTGTTTTTTAGGGTATCTATGCCAATCTCAATACCCACCTCTCAGGTATGCACTCATCAAATGCATCAGTTTGATAAACAGGATTATCTAACCTTCAGCTGTTTTCCCAGTTACAATCGTCCGAGTTTTTAATACTTCATTTTACACTACTGCATTCATTAACAATCCACTAGCACGTGGATGGTATATTGCACTACCAGTCCCATGATTGCTTCTCGCTGCTGCATTGCTTGTCCTTGCTGTCTTCCAAGCTGTGAAGCAATCAGTTGAGTTGTACAGAGCGACGAAGCAATGGCAGCCCAACCGCTATGTGCAACAACTAGTGAGCGATGGAATCCTTTATTTCACCATGTACATCCCCATCTCCTATCCATTCTCACCCATAGCTACCTGCATCCATGCTCACAACAAAATACTCTCCCATAGAAATGTGCATTACCAGATCCTTGAAGTTTATGTGTACAACTACATTGGAGTTCCGCTGACCACCATTCCACTCTTCCTGGGGGCATTTGGTTATATCATATTTTGTATGCTCATCCCACAGTTTATAATTGGCACACAAGAGCTGTACAACTGCGATACTCATGGGCGCTTTCATATGATCGATACCAGGTTTGGCATGCTGTCCCAGTTGAATGCCGAAGTGGATGCAACTGTTTCTGCGGTGATGTTTCAGGTTTGAATGCAGATGCTCCTGCTGGAAGTGAGGTCTAGAGATGAGGGGTTGGAAAGCTGAAAGATAGATCTAGAGGATGGTATTTGTTGGCAGTTTGCTAGAGAAATACGCGTATAGAGAAGGACCATGCCACTGTTTGCCAAAGTCGACAGACTGATGCAAGGCTATATGAGTGTATCTTTGTTACCACGGAACAGGCACCGGACATGTGCATCGTTCAATGGTACCTCAGTCATGCCAGGATGCTCAGATCAGCACATCATGTACACTGAGTTACAGGTAGAATATCCACTTCACCTTCAAGTTTCTGCACGACACTGGTTGTTGTTTTTTACACCATGGTAGTACAGGCTGGCAGGTCGTGACATGATGTCTCAGGCTGGGGGGGTCAAAGTGGTTGCCAAGTTGTTAGCTCCTGGTGTTATGGTCTATGAAGGGGGTACCCATTTTCTCCTACATTTTTCCTTGACTCTTTCGCTCGCCTTTCCTAGTCTCGCTCTCTCATCACCATACATGGTTGTATTCGTAGTGGAGTCATCCTCCACGCTATTCAGATATGTTCTCCTGATTCACTTATCTTTATGTCTCACACAGCACCCCGCCTATACCATACTTAGTCTTTCACTGCTTCTGCTGCAGTCACCTTATTCAGACTTCACCACCTGTGGCATTGCCTTTGCTGCACATACTGCGTACTGTGCATTTATGACTCGTACTGACTTTGTATGCTGTGCATTCAAGTCATACTTAGATGGAGACGGAATCACTTCAGGCTCCCGCTCCTTTATTTCCTTTTCCATCTCTCGCACGGACCAGGGGCCTACCGTATATATAGTCTCGCTCTCGCTCGCCTGTATTTCCCCTTAAGCTAGTTCTACACAATATCAGCATTGTTTCTAGTCACCTCCAAGTCCCTAGTGAGCGCCTCATCATACCTAGGATAGGAGAGACCAGCTTAGGCTTTGCATCATCTCAAAGCTCGGCACTGTCCTCTAGTGTTCCCTTGTAACCTTTCACTCATTGAACCCTCGACGCTACGCTTCTTCGACCAGTAACTTTGCACACTATGCCAAGACCACGCTGTGCATTACGAAAGAACTAGCTTTTCCCCTTGTCCCTACTTTCATGTAGAGGACATTCCCCCCATCCATCATCTCCCCTCCCGGCAGATTCAGAGCATCCTCCAACTCCCCACCTTCTACCCCTTCCACCTTCCCTTACCTGACCGACACTCTTCCCCTCAGGAAGTAATTGATCAGTATAGAAGGACCCAACAGGAACTTGCTGATCTTAACCGGAGTGTAGGATGAAACGCAGACGCCCTTCCCTCTGTTGCTGAATTAGCTGCTGATCTTCCCCCCGGCTCCCCCATTGTTCCATACAAGGAACCTCCTATTGTTTTTCACGACCCTGAGCCGGAACTAACTAAGCAGGCTATTAACTTTGACCCGGCTCCAGAAGACGAAATCGTATCAGAAATTAAGGCCGGCCTCCCTAAGGACTTTACAGGGGAGGCAGAGGACGCCAACAGATGGCTCCTATCTATGGACACCTACTTCACTATTAACGACAGGCTCTTCACAGACACCACTAAGTCCCTCGTTTTTCTCAACAAGATTAAGATGGCTGATGAAACTCGGGAACCACCTCATTCCCGCAGACGAAAAGACCTTCCAAGACATCAAGAAGGCTTTCGAGACCACTTTCTCCCCTTATGACATAGCCGCCAAGGCTAGGATTGACCTTTCCAAACTCTGCCAGACTGCTGGAAAGGATTCCGAAGGAGCATGGAGCGACAGGTTTAGCCTGTATGCTTCGCGCTTCCAGCTTCTCACCGAGAAGTCAGGGATCACTGACCAGAACACCCTCATGGAATGGTTTATCCGAGGCCTCTCCCCTAAGCTCGCCACGATGATCCTGTCGTGCAACACCACCCCTACTATGTATCGAGATTGGATAAAGAAGGCCGGCCAATTCTCCCAACAGCTGTGCAGAATTGGAGATCTACAGAGAGGTGTGCCATATATCCCAACCTTCTCTTCTTCTCAATCACACAAGGACCTGTATGTAATGGACGTAGATGCCGTATGCCTATCGCCAACTCAGCGCACTGAGTACATGTGGAAAAATCAATGTTTTACTTGTCAGAAGGTTGGCTGTAGGTCCTCCAACCACTATGGATCCAGAACCGACCGGACATCACATCCCTGCCCGAACACATCCTCCAGACACACCGCACATCCAACATACAAAGTCCCACAATGACGGGCAAGGGCCACCACCACCAAGGAGGAGGAGGATGAACTCTTGGCTTACCTAGATGCCATGGGTAGCACGGAGAAGGGCGCCGCAATTAAGATCCTCAAAACTGCTTTTGGGGAGGGCAGCTCGTCTGTGGACGAGGAGGAGGCCTACCAGGCCATGGCTGAGGTATGTTCAGCCACATACCAAGATCCCAAAAGGAAGCGATCAGGGCAGCACCACAAGCCAGGGCTGTACGATCTGGACCATGGTATAACAGGTTTTCTGCTATCGCGCTGGCAGACCTCTGGGAGACCACCTTGGAGGAAGACACAGGTCATTACCCATGCACGTACACATATGGTGAACCCCTACCAATGCAGGGGGTGAATGCAGCTACATCCCATCTGGGTCAGGGATTGGGGCTTGGACCACAACCCTCCACGCAAGAGACCACCATGAGAAACACAGTCAAACATGGTATAAAGGTGGTAAGAGTGATGAGCATGAAGGATGGTACCTGGAACAGACCAGGACAGAGTGGGACCTGACCCACCAACCACATACTGCAAAACACAGGTTTCTGTGAAGAGGCATGTCCGATACCTGGACCCGACCAGATGACGTGGCCTGCAGGCAGAACCAACCATGCTGCTAGAATACCTGGAACCGACCAGGGTTTTTAAGAGGGAGGACTGGGTCAACGTCAGCCTCTCCCCATAACCTTTCTCATAGATTATCTCCAGGGTTTGTGTCAGGTGGTGCTTTGCAATCCATATCTATT
>JBBPJP010000547.1:0-19771 GCA_038088775.1 Boletus barrowsii | reverse complement strand
GAAGGCTTTATGCCTGCTCACTTAAAAGGGAAGGTCTTGAGATTACTACGCGCCTTATATGGCCTCAAACAAGCAGGATTAGCTTGGTGGTGCGAACTTGATGCATCCATGAAAGAACTCGGCTTCACACGTCTTAAAACAGATGCTGGCCTATTCATCTATCACAAAGGCAAAGAGCTCATCCTAGCAATTATCTACATAGACAATGCCATCTTCTGTGGCCCAAACAAACCTTTCGTAGACAAGGTTAAAGCTGCCTTCATGAAGAAATGGGACTGTTGTGACTTAGGAGAAACATGTGAATTCCTAAGAATGAACATATGTCAAGACGGTCAAACTATTAAGATAGACCAGTGAGAATACCTTGACAAAGTCATCAAGCGATGTGGCATGACTAATGCCAAATTCGCCAACACCCCTCTTCCTCAGGGTTATTACCCAGAGAAGAATGATCTACCTGTCCAACCAGAACTTCAGACGCGATTCCAACAGGTTATTGGATCATTGCTGTATCTTATGATTGGCACAAGACCTGACATATCATATGTGGTTACCCAACTCGCCCGCATGTCTGCAAACCCATCAGAAGAGCATCTTAACAAAGCTCTATACATATGCCGGTACCTCCTCGGTACCCGAGACTACTCTCTCGTATATCATGGCAAATCTGGTAAGGGCATTATGTAATGCACAGCGTAGGGGTGACGGAGTGTGCTGCGATATGGGTCGAAGAACATAGAACAAAAGAGAGATGAGGGACGAGGATCTCTGAGGACAGAGGTCTATCTTCGAGACGATGCGAAGACTTGACGGGTCTCTTCTATCTAGGTACCTGAAGAGGCTCACTAGACTTGAAGGTCACTAGAATAACGCTATATTGCATAGAACTAGCTTAAAGAGAAGTACAAGTCAAGAAGTATGAGACTATATATACGGTAGGCCCCTGGTCCATGCGAGGTATGTATGCACAGCATAACAAGTCAGAGTACTGTGGTGCGCAGCAAGCACAGTAAAGCATAGTCCGCAGTATGAAGTCTGAACAAAGACTGCAGACATTGAGTCAGAAAAAATAGTGCGCAGTAAAGCGCAGTCCGCAGTGAGAAGTCTGAAGAAGCAACTGTGGACGGAAACAGAATGAAAGACTAAATAAGGTATTGGCGGGGCGCCGTGTGAGACGTAAAGAGAAACAGATCAAGAGAACGTATCTGGTAATGTGGAGGATGACTCCACTACGAATATAACCCCGTACGGTGGCGATAGAGCGAGACTAGGAAAGGCGAGCAAAAGAGTTAACAAAAATAAGCAGAAAAATGACTACCCCCTTCGTAGACCGTAACAACTCTAGTCTTCACTTCTCATTAGTTGTCTTTTCTCCTGTTCAAGCAACCTAGCACATGCTAAGTGCTTGTAATTAATGTTAATGGGCTAAGCAAGGGCTTACAATATAACACTTGTGCATGGCACATGATCTCATGACAATGCACCTTACAATGACAGTTTAATTCAATTTTAATAATATTTACAATGGTATTCATCGTTTTTTTCTTGCTTCAAGTTCCCGTGGCGCCTTGCCAGGGCCTTTACAATGGTGATAACAAAGCAAATATTTCCTTTGTAATGGTAACCCATTCTAATGGGGGTAGAACTTTTTCCGACAATGAGAGACATGAATATATGCACGTGTTTAGAGCTTCAGCGCGAAGAGGCTCATAACCTGTAGAAGGTACATACACTCAGTACTGATATGAGTCAGGACTAAGGTGTAATCTAAGTGTCTGAGCAAAGGTTATCTATCTGATTATGTAATACAGATAAACCCAAGTCCGTTTGTATCTAGTAGTTTGTAGCAAATACACAACATCCCTCTGGTCCAGAGATTACCCGAACATCAGTATATAAACCTCCAAGATGTATAGTAGATACCTCAGTATGAAAATACAATGTCATCATGTAGTTCATGATCTTCCTTCTCTTACCTCCAGCATCTCTGAGATTGAAACAACCCTCAGACTCACACTTAAGTGAAGCTGGTGCTAGGTTACTTGAACAAGGGAAAAGACAACTAATGAGAAGTAAAGACTAGAGTTGCCTGAGGGGGAAACTCCAAGAGGACAAGACTGAGGTCCTCCTGGCGATGTATTGGGGGTTTATATAGTAAGTACATGTGTGCACAGACCAAGCTATGCTATGCTATATATGGTAAGTATCCTTGGTACTGGGTAACATGAGGAACACGTGAGGTGTGGCAGCATAGGTATGCATAGCCAAACAGGCGTGATGGGCATGTTTGGGAGATGAAAGAGAAATGGAAGAGAAGGTAAGCGGAAATGGATAGAAGTGTGACCATGTGGAAGAGAATAGATAGGGATGAAAAAGAAAAGAAATGTTAAGTCTGTTACCGTTTACGAGGCGATCGTAACAGAGATTAACTCCTGATCTCCAAGGTTATCTCCTTCAACTCCAACCAGAGTTCCATCCACCATCTCCAGACCTTCGCAAGAAGACAAGACCAGGAGGAACGAGGACTCTGACACACTGCCCACTCCTGCCACTCGTGTTCCTTCCCGAGCTGGAACTCCTCTAGAAGCACTGGCAATGGAACTCTTTCCATTGGACCAGTTGCTGCTGCTGAGGCACTCGCCTTCCTCTCCTCTGTTCCCCTCCTTGGAGACCTCACCTCTCCACCAGATCCAGTTGTTCTTCCTGCTCGAGAACATCCAACCACTCTAACCCCTACCACACATACTCATAACCTCAAATGGCATGGTGGAAAGGTTTTGTTAGGACTTCTCACCTCTGTGCTCTGAACTCTGGGAAACAGTAATAACTCCATACCCCACCTCTGGTAGATATAGCGAGGACTTTGCATCGACACCCTCACCCTCGCTGGGCACCTCGTCCAATCCAATAGATGCTGACCACTTCCCCACTCCCACTCCTCCCACTCGCCCCTCCATGTCTTGCTGCTATACCTGCAAGCATCAGCAAAACCTGATTTAGGAACAATCATCTAAGTGCATCAGCAAACCACTGTTTCAGTACAGGGTTTACAGCACATTGTTATGGTCTACGAAGGGGGTACTCATTTTTCTCTATGCTTTCTCCTTGACTCTTTCGCTTGCCTTCCCTAGTCTCATTCTCTTGTCATCATACACAGTTGTATTCGTAGTGGAGTCGTCCTCCACACTACTTAGATGCGTTCTTTCAATCCACTTCTCTTTATGTCTCACACAGCACCCCACCTATACCTATACTTAGACCTTTCTTCCACTTCCATCCGCAGTCTCTTCATTTAGACTTCATCAACTGCAGACTATATCTTACTGCGCATACTGCATACTGCACACCTCTGACTTGGTCTAACTCGCATTCACTATGGAAACAACTTTTTAACTCTACCATAGTTATATGGAGATAATCTTAGTAATTCAACTGTCCAGAGCTAGACTGACTAACCAGACAGAATCCGGAGGGGTCGTCGAGGAGGAGAGTTTTCAAACTCCACAGAGCCTAACCAGATCGTAAACCCGTCGAAATTATCCATCGATCTCCTGTCCAGTCAGCCTCCATACATGAACTCTCTCCAGTCGGAAATCCACTCCATTTTTCCAGCATTCTGCAATCCAGACCTCCAGATCTCAAATACTAGTTGTCAGCTTTTTTTTTCTACTAAGTCCTGCTCTTACCAACACAAAGTATGGGTAGCAATCCACTACACTTTTTCTTAGAGAACAAGGTTGTAATTGAACTTCCTCTCGGATTCCCTGGTGTGTATTGAGTCACCTTTACACCTGAAATTCCTGGTCCATTGGTGAGTGATTGAGTATCTATTTACTTGGCTCTTGCGTCATATCAGCTCACTTTTATGTAGATGATTGAAACTCGCCAGTTACCTGAACCCGTAAAAACACTTCAGCACCAACCACAGCATCCTGGTTAGTCATCTGTATGGTTTGCAAGCTACTCTACTGATATCTCTTCAGATGATCAAATGCATGTCATTAGTAACAAGAAGATGCTCGTCAAAATAACACCCACTGCAGATACCAGCAAAGCAAATGACTCCTCAAGCTCTACCAATCCAGAGAGTGATTCGGAGATCCTTGCTGCCTTTGAGGCGATCAGGAAGGTTAGTCGATTCATATATTACTTTGTTTAATTATTCTTATTACTGAGAAATATTCCAGTGAAAGTGTACCATGCCCAGCAAATGAATCGTTCTAGTGCTAGCCTAGTATAACTACCAGTATACAATCTGTGTTTAATCAAGTCATTTACTGCGCGTTCGCCCAAGATCATCAGTGATAAGTCAGGTGACCCACTTCACATCAATACAATGATCCCCCGCACTGACAACACCCTCTACCGCCATGCCCGCTCTGGTTCACTGTGACTGTCGCAGCCACAGCTGTAAAGGTGCATATGTCCAGCCCTTGATGAAGAGGACACATGAGCACAAGGACCTTCACATGCAGACCACAGTATCCCAGAACTTGAATCAAGACTTGGCCAGAGCTCCAGCGATTTGGTCTATCGATTCAAAGCAAGCCCTATCACTTGTCAAGCCATATCCTGAATGTGCCCCAATACTACCTCCTGCATTCGACTTTTCCAATCCTCCACCAGTCTCATCTTGAGTTGTCGAACAGGAGATGCTCAATCATGGCATACTCACTCAGGAGGACCTCGACATCCAAGTCCATGGATCCTCATTACCCAATCTCAGTCCTAACTTTCACTTCCCAAAGGCATTACTAGAAGCTGTCGACTACTACACTCATGCCAATGTACTCACTGCAAACGGTGCTTAGCCACTTAATTGGTACTTTGCACATACGCTCCCCCCAAATCCAGAACAGCGGATGATCAGATGTCAGATCAAGAGGTTTACTGAAGAGATCCAAGCTGCCCACCCACAGGAGATGTTGCACGGGTTTGGGAACCTTCCTGATCTTAGTCAATCAACCTATGGATTCGATGGATTTGAGGAACACCACAAAGAAGACCCATCGGCCGATACTGATGACGATCATGATCATCCCAATGATGAAGATCCGATGGTCACAAACACAGATACTTGGTCTCATGAAGATAATCTGGACCCCTTCCAACTATCCGCCGAGTTGTTCACTCAGATGTGACCGACTTCTGATCAACTTCCTCAGCACATCATGGTCATTTATGCACTCACAACATGGCTCTATCTTCAATGGCATCTACCTCGTGCCACATGTAATGCTTTCCTTTCGATTATCGCTTGTTTGGTCGCTTTTCTCTGCCCCACACTTGATGTCCCATTCGTTACCCTCCAATCAGCAAATCGTGTTCTAGACCTTGACATGCCTATCACTATGCTGTCTACGTGTCCTGGCTGCTGTGAAGTTTACTCTCTGGCAGGATCTCCGCATATGCAAGACGAGTGTACTACATGTTCAACTTGTCTCTTTCTTCCTGAGAAAACTAAATGGGGAAACCATCGCTCAAGCAAAATCCCAGTTTTCAAGTATCCATATCTACCACTCTTGCTTCAAATCTATTCTCTTCTTGCGATCCCAGGGCTTGAAGAGTCTCTTGATGTTTGGTGAACTAAATCTCGGACACTGGGTCTCTACACAGATATATTCGATGGCAACATCTGTCGAACCAAGCTGAAAGCCCCTGATGGATCTCTCTTTTTCTCAAATCAACCAAATGAACGAAATGGACCAAATGGCAAACTTCGAATTGGAGTTACCTTGGGCATGGATTGGTTTGATACATAGCCTATTTCATTTCTGCAGCCCTACTCACTTTTCAACAACAGGTTCTCATATATTCGGAGTAATATCGCTCCCTCGCACTCATCCTGTCCAACGTCGTTCTCTATATGTAATCTTCCTCCAGAATACAGGTGAGTGTGACCTATTATGTTAGATGTTGAGTTGTAACTTTCTTGTACTCAGATATTGGACGGCCAATCATCTTTTAACAAGTATTCTTCCTGGCCCAAAGGAGCAGAATCCTGATGAAATCCAAAGATTTCTTCGACCAGTTGTATCAGATCTCTTGTGATTGTGGAAAGATGGGATCAAGGTTCCAACTCCCTTGTGCCTGCAAGGTCTTTTTTTTGTGTTCCTGACTCTTATCCTAGCTATCATTTATCCTATCTCAGGTCGTCTCATATGCGTAATTCTTGTGGCGGTAGCTTGTGATAAGCCAGCTGTGCATAAGATAGGCAGTTTCAGCTCTCATAGCCATACCAATTTCTGTACATGCTGCTGGATTACGCAAGCCGATAAAGACACTCCAAAAGCATTTCAAAGAGATGGTACGATACAACAAATCCCATTCTCTCCTGAACTGCTCACCACAGTCATTGTATCTGTAGCATTTCCTCCACAAACTGATCCAGAACAACAATGCCTAGGACGAGAATACTCTTGATTGACAACCCCTGCCACACGCAAAATTTTTGTGAAGAATTTTGCAACCTGCTTCTCACAACTTTCATGTCTTCCCTACTTCAGTCTCATTGATCAGATTGTTGTCGACCCAATGCACAATCTATTTCTAGGTATTATCTTCTACTGTTTACTCATCGTGATTCACCTTTGATATCAAGGTCTTGTCAAAACCCACTTCTATCAGATATGGGTACAGTCCAAGATACCCCGGCCCAATCACGAACTCAGAGTCCTACATCAGATGCTTCCTGAGGTAAGTAGTAGTATTTCTGTACAGCTATTCGAGCGATTCTAATCTTCTCCCTCAATAGTTTACACTCCCGGGAACATGTGGGAAGCTTCCCACTGATATCAGCATGCCGTCTGGTGGTTTGCTTACTACAGACCAGTGGTTGCTATTAACAACCATCTATGGGCCAATTGTCGTATATCCTCTCATTTTCTTGTCATGTACAGTAGTCCTGGGTTGTGGTTATGCATTTCAGGCGTCATTTAGGTCAGGGGGTTAGGCTTGTGTGTTCAAGTTTGCTCATGGCAATGTTGTTGTGTTGTTTCATTGCATGGTGACTAATCTATTTATAGATCCCACAGCTTTGGGCGGCGTGTCTCCCAGATGACAATTCTCCCCAGATTCTCAGTGATCACATCAAAACTATTGCTCAACTTGAAGCAGAAAAAGTAGCCAATGCAGAATGTAAGGCTATGGATGCTGAAGCACTCAAGAAAGCGAAAGTGCAAGGTAAAGAGGCTGCAGCTGCTGAAAAAGCTCATATCACCAGGGAAAAGGCTGAAGCTGCCGACCACAAAAAGGCAGAGAAGTTGTGGGCTCAAGAAGCAAAGAAGGTCGAAAAAGCCCACCTTGTAGCTCAGAAAAAGGCATTATGACAGGTAGGGCAATTGTCTGGTGTTATGGCAAGGACCTGAGATATCTTCAACATAGCATGGCAACCGTGGTCTCCAAATATTAATGCCAGAGATCAATCATCCAGAGAGCATTCCAAACCCTGAAGTTGAAGAATTGTGTCCAACCTCTGAATCCACTGATGAGGAACCCAAGTTCACACTACATCCCAATGATCCATCAAATTTCCTGAAGCTGTGCAGTGCGCTCTGGATTCTCCTCAAACATTCATTAACTGACAAACAATATCAACATCGCTGATGACTTGCTTCAAGAATATTGTACTGAGCTGATCACAGTAAGTACTAATTCTTTCTACATGTGCGAGAGATGGCTAAACCTTAGTCATAGCTATATGGAACAAGTGCACCAAAGCCAAATCACCACTTCGCTACCCATATGGCCTCCTTTGTGCGAAACTTTGGCCCATTACATGATTTCTGGACATTTCTAAGTGGCTCAACAAGATCCTCAAGTCATTCAAGACAAACAACCATAGTGGAGGCGAGCTGGAAAACCTTTTTTACTGAGTTTCATTGAATGTCTAAATGCAGTCATTTGGTAAGTGGTCTCTTATTGTCTGAATTACAATGGCTACGATTCATTTCTACACATTCTCCCTGTTGCAGTTGCCAAAGGAGTCACTAGCGAACCAGGCAGCTGAGATCATGATCAAGGCATCATTGGAAGAATGTGGAACAGTAGCAGGTCTTGCAACACTCTCAAAAGACCTGGAGGACGTCCATCAAGATGGTGAGTTCACTTCCTCCAAGTTTGACATCTTCTGAATGTTTCAATGCAGCAGGAACGATCTATGGCCTAAGTCCCAGGCGCCAGTGTGCAGATATGAGTCCTGATACCTATGAGCTACTCCGCAAAGACTCTTTGTCTTCAATTCCCACTAAGTCCAGTCCATTGCTGATATCATTGTCCAGTGGTCCCTAACAGTATTCCACTTATTTGGGAAGCAACATTTTTTGATTACGTTGTTGTACAGGGCAAGCGGTACTATCGCTCACAGACAGTCGGAATGCAATCATCTTCACTCGTTCATGTCAAGATTCCAGAGTCCAATGGAGTTGATACACGGGATGCATATGGTAAAGTCCTTGAGGTCTTTCAATTTGATCAAGATGTCCATTGCGAAAACCAGTCAATGTGGTTTGCTGTAACGCACAGCGTAGTCTTGTCGTAGCGTGTGAAGTTACTGGTCGAAGAAGTGTAGCGTTAAGGGTTCAACAAGTCAAGGTTTATGAGAGAACACTAAAGGACGATGCCAAGCTTCGAGACGGTGCAAAGCCTAAGCTGGTCTCTCCTATCCTAGGTACGACGAGGCACTCACTAGGGACTTGGAGGTGACTAGAAATAACACTGATATTGTGTAGAACTAGCTTAAGGGGAAATACATGGCGGGAGAGTCTGACTATATATATGGTAGGCCCCTGGTCCATGTGAGAGACAAGATAGGAAAGAAAGGAGCAGGAGCCCGAAGGGATACTGTCTCCGTCTAAGTACTGACTTGATGCACAGTATGCGCAGCATACGGAGTCATATGAAGTCATGAGTGCACAGCACAGAATATGCAATATAAAGGCGATGCCACAGCCTTACAAAGTCCAAATAAGGTGGCTGTGGCGGAGATGGAACAGAAGTCTAAGTAAGGTATTGGCGGGGTGCCATGTGAGACGTAAGGGAAGTGAATCAAGAGAATGCATCTAAGTAGTGTGGAGGACGACTCCACTATGAATACAACCGCATATGATGACGAGAGAGCGAGACTAGCAAAGGCAAGCGACAGAGTCAAGGACAAATCATAGAGAAAAATGAGTACCCCCTTTGTAGACCATAACATTTGCCAGAGTCCAATGGTTCAAGGCATGGGTACACAAGAGTGATGACCCTGTTTGGAACATGTTGTCAGTTATAATCTATTTCTTGTTTATCTTGGGACTAATTTTGTATATGCAGCAGCAGTGTTGGTGTACATTTATGGCAAATAGACAAGTATGATGACAGAGACACACAATTACCTATGTTGATTCAACCCGGATGGATCTACACCCATTTGGCCTTGAAGACGGTGACAATTGGAGCTAGTTGTACGAAAGTATGGGCAACAATTGATCTTGTAAAGGTATGGACACTCTCAAGATGTCAAGATGACTATGAGTATCTAATCCAGCATACAGTAACTATAGCAGGATAGTACTACTTTTTCTCAAAGTCAAGATGGAATCTAAGCATGCATATGAGTAATTTTAGGTGGTGGGGGATGTTTGAGTCACTGCTCAAGAAAATAGATAAGAATGGTACTATGCAATCGAAGGACTAGGCTGGCTGAGTGCCATCATCAGATTCGGGTTCAGTTGTAGGTTGCTCCACAAAGTAGTCGTGAAGCTCGGTAAGGTAGCTGTGATCCTCGGGAATAAGATCTTCGGTATCAAGATGTTCGTAAAACCCCTTCATCCAGTCAAACCAAGGTCCTTTACTGACCACCTTCATAGGATTCGCTTTTGCCCATGATGGGGCAACCATTTGCTCAAATTGGATTAAAGACTTTTCTCAGCTTGTATCAGGGTATCGCTCAGACATCTGTGTAGGTGAGCAATCAAATACTTGTTTATAAGTTGCTCTTCTTGACTTGATTGTGATCTTTCGACGCTTTCCAGGTGGGACACTCGCATTCAAAGAATCCACAATAGTTACTGGACTGGATTTTGAAAGCACATCCAAGCGATGAAGAAGCGCAACATACTAGCACAGGGTTAGTATTTCACAAAGGAGATTGAGTGGGAACTAACATCGGGATTTCGCCACATTAGGCCCACTGCCATGAGACCTCCTTTACCAACACCTTGATCTTGACGATGCTGACATGTAGAGTCACTTAACTCATCCTCATCATAGGAACAATAATCCAAGCCGAAATTAGTGTCTATGAGAGCAGCGACATCCTTAACGCTGTATAGTTGCTCAAACGACGGTATCACTTGGCGGCGGCAGGTTGTAGCCTATCCAGGGATGAGAATCAAGCCAATAATATCAAACAATAGCATACTGCAGCCCTTTGAGTGTGACGGCAACCATCAATTTGTTTTTGAGTGAGTCCTTTGCATTTTTGTGGATCATTATGACACTTGATCTGATCAGTGATGTTGTGGAAATAGTCCTTTGTCATGGTGATGATGACTTTCTTGTCATGGTCGGCATCTTCTAACTCCCCTTTCCCTTGATTGCATAAAGCCTAGGGATACAGAAAAAAGATAAGTACATCTTGAAGATAAGAATCGGCTAACCTTTTCATTTTGAAGTATTCGGTTGGCGACCTCCTCAATAAACAAGCCATTGACTTTGGAAGTGATAGGTTCTCCCCAACGAGGTCTCCACATACATTTCCCATCAATTTTGATGGTTGCAGCATCGTGTGCTGGGGGCATTTCATGGGAGCTGAGTTGTGCAAGATGATCATTTGCATCAATACTGAATGAAACCCCACAGAGTTCGAACACCATTTGAGGGATAAAACTCTGAGGTAATGGGTCATGAGTGGGCTTCGACAATATACGTAGTCAGTGAGTCTTACTTACCTTCAGTTTCGGATGCTAATTCGATATATTCTTGGAAGAGCTTCCAGCGGTCTTTGATGATTTCTCTGTATCACCAGTAAGCTGGATGCTATTTAATGACTCCTTTATTTCGTGGATGGCAGATTCTGTGGCTTGAACTCACTCAGTAAGTGCTTGATTGCTCAAAAGGATGTTGTTGTTGGTTGATTTGAGTCCAGATATCCTTTGATTCATAGACTGTATTCCCTCAAGGACATGATTGAGGTTGTTCTGGAACGACTGGGTCATCCCCAGCGGGCCCATGTCATTGTGCATCCCTGGGTTGTGGTATGCCATCCCGCTCGGATGGGACATGTTTGGTGTCGAAGGAAGAGAGTATCCATGTGCATACTCAAATAGCGGACCACAATTATTGATGGAAGATACTGATTGTGAATGAGAACCAGGTTCAGATGAAAAATGAGATGTTGAGAGGCCCATAGAGCCAGGACTTGGAGAATGATCACTAAATAATGGTGAGGATTACATGTTCTTATGGGTTAAATGAACTGACTTGAAGATGGGGATGTTGCACAGGATCAGCAAACAATACCGAACCATGATTCAGAAGCTGGTCATAACCAGCGGCATTTGGCAGATGTGTCGACTGGGGACGACTATTACTCAGTGTCTGGTAAGTACTTGTAAGATCTTGTCTTCTTGGTTTAGCAAGGTTTTACCATATGACCCATAGGCCTATTGCTGTTCATCATGGACGCATAGTCCATCTCACGACCGCCAAATATATTTTCTTGATTGATCGATGAGGATTGATTATTTTGATGAGTCACTTGTCCCATATTGACATTCTGTTCTACTCTAAGAGTGCCATCTGGCTGGATGGGAAACTGGACAGCAGTGGGCTGCATGGAATATAATAGAGAGCAATACAAGGGAAAGGGAGGGGGGCGAAAACAAGGCAGGGAGCACTTTTTTTTTGTGGGGGGGCAGCAGGGGATGGGATCCCGAGAGGATTCGCATGTGCAGATCCTGCCTGTATCTCATGTCTATCTCGAGGAAATATCTGTTGCAACTCAAGTCTGGTTAAAAGCATATAATTAAATCTGGCCATGAACTTCGAGGAGGATCTGCCTTCGAGTTAGACTGAAGATTATGTGTCACACCGGATTGTATCTTGTGCAGATAGATTGCTTCAATGTCATCGTGATTACATCCAGGTAGGAACTGTATTTAGACACTAACATGACTGAATTACAAAGTCATTTCCACAGTGATTGCTGTGCATCGAGTCATATGTACGATGGAGACAGTATCCCTTCGGGCTCCCACTCCCTTATTCCCTTATTTATCTTTCCGCAGTACTTGGGGCCTACCATATATATAGTCGCATACTTTCCCTCTGTACTTTCCTCTAAGCTAGTTCTACACAATATCAGCATTGTTTCTAGTCACCTCTGAGTCTCTAGTGAGCGCCTCGTTGTACCTAGGATAGGAGAGACTAGCTTAGGCTTCACATTGTCCTTTAGTGTTCTCTCATAACCCCTTACTCGTTGAACCCTCGACGCTATGCTTCTTCAACCAGTAACTCTGCACGCTACGACAAGACTACGCTGTGCATTACAAAAGAACTAGCTTCTCCCCTTGTCCCTACTTTCACGTAGAGGACATTCCCCCCATCCATTGTATTCCTTCCTGGCAGATTCAGAGCGCCCTCCGACCCTCCACCCTCCACTTTCCCCACTGTGTCTTCCCCACTTCCTAGAATCCACAGACTCCCTGAGGGCCACCCATTCTTCTTTCCCCTTTCTGACTGATACACTTCCCCTTAGGAGGTAATCAATCAGTATAAAAGGACCCAACAGGAACTTGCAGATCTCAACCAGAGTGTAGGATGAAACGCCGACGCCCTTCCCTCTATCTCTGAATTAGCTGCCGATCTCCCACCTGGCTCCCCCATCATCCCTTATGAAGAACCTCCTACTGTTTTTCACAACCCTGACCCAGAACCGACTGAGCAGGCTATTGACATCAACCCAGCTCTAGAAGATGAAATGGTATCAGAAATTAAGGCCGGCCTCCCTGAGGATTTCATGGGGGAGGCAGAGGACGCCAACAGATGGCTCCTATCTATGGATGCTTACTTCACTATCAACGACAAGCTCTTCACGGACACCACTAAGTCCCTTGTTTTTCTTAATAAGATTAACAAGGGCTGTGGAAGAACTTTTGCTGAAGGATGGCTGATGAAACTTGGGAACCACCTCATTCCTGCAGACGAAAAGACCTTCAAGGACATCAAGAAGGCTTTCAAGACCACTTTCTCCCCTTACAATGTAGCTGCCAAGGCTAGGATTGACCTTTCCAAACTCTGCCAGACTACTGGAAAGGATTCCGAGGGAGTGTGGAGTGATGGGTTTAGCCTATATGCTTCGTGCTTCCAACTTCTTGCCGAGAAGCCAGGAATCTCTGACCAAAACACCCTTGTAGAATGGTTCATCTGAGGCCTCTCCCCTAAACTCGCCATGATGATCCTATTGTGCGATACTACTCCCACCACCTACCAAGACTGGATAAAGAAAGCCAGCCAATTCTCTCAACAGCTGCGCAGAATTGGAGATTTACAACGGGGTGTGCCATATATTCCAACCCCTTCTTCTCGATCACACAAAGACCCGTACACGATGGATATAGATGCTGTGCATCTATCGCTGACTCAGCATGCTGAGTATATGTAGAAGAACCAATGTTTCACATGTCACAAGGTTGGCTGTAGGTCTTCCAACCACTATGGATCCAGAACCGACCGGACATCATGTCCCTGCCCAACCACATCCTCCAGACACACCACACATCCAGCATACAAAGTCCTGCAATGACAGGCACGGGCCACCACCACCAAGGAGGAGGATGATGAACTCTCAGCTTACCTGGAAGCAATGGGTAGCACTGAGAAAGGCACTGCAATCAAGATCCTCAAAATTGCTTTCAGGGAGGGCAGCTTGTCCGCAGACAAGGAGGAGGCCTACCAGGCCATGGCTGAGGTAATTTTAGCCACATACCAAGAGTGCCAGAAGGAAGCAATCAGGGCAGCACCACGAGCCAGGGCTGTATGATCTGGACCATGAAACAATTGATACTCCGCTATTGCGCCAGCGGACCTCTGGGAGACCACCTCAGAGAAAGACGTGGATCATTATCCATGCACGTACACATATGGTGAACCCCTACCAATGCAGGGGGCGGACACATTTACATCCCCAGGTCAGGGATTGGGGCTTGGACCACAACCCTCTATGCAAGAGACTGCCACAAGAAACACAGTCAAACATGGTATAAAGGTGGTAAGAGCGGTGAGCATAAAGGATGGTACCTGGAATGGACCAGGACAGAGTGGGACCCAACCCACCAACCACATACTGCAAAATGCAGGTTTCTGTGAAGAGGCATGTCCGATACCTAGAGCCGACCAGGAGATGTGGCTTGCAGACAGAACTGACTGTGCTGCTAGAACTCCTGGAACTGACCAGGGTTTTTAAGAGGGAGGACTGGGTCAACATCAGCCTCTCCCCATAATTTTTCTCATAGATTATCTCCAGTGTTTGTGTCAGGTGGTGCTTCACAATCCATATCTATTCCCGTCACCCTCTACCCACCTGACCGCACTGCGTTCAAAAGTGTTGACACAAAAGCCCTCATCAATTCTGGGGCAACTGGATGTTTTATCGACTATGCTACGGTGGTGGTGTGCGACATTCCCACCACACAACTCAAGACTCCCCTGCGGGTGAGCAACGTCGACAGATCTCCCAATAAAAATGGCCTAATACAAAAACAGGCATCGGTGGTAATACAGCTCAGAGAGTTCACTGAACTCCGAGACTTCCTTGTTATTGACTGTGGCAAGGATGACATGATCCTCGGGCTCCCTTGGTTACAGGAGATAAATCCGGCCATTGATTGGAGTACAGGAACCATTCGCATACCTGAGGCAGAACCGACTGGCCCGGAACGAACAAAGAGAAGGGAAGACAAAGCGGCTGCAGTCTTTACTATCAACATCTTTAATAGGAAATCCCAGGTGAACAAAATCCGGAAACATAGAGCCTTGTGGTGGAGGCATAACATCAACCGCGAACTCACAGCGCTGACCAACAAGGTTCACCTGAAGGTACCTGTCATGGAACTGACCACGCAGCAAGAGGAAATCCCAGGACTCATAGAATGTGAGGAGGATGATGATGACAAGCCACTGAATGGATCCTCTATCAGGAAAACAACGATTTCGACCTCTCTCACACAAGATGCAATGAAGTCTAAAACGGAACTCCCATGGGACTTCCAGGACTTTATGGACGTCTTCCAGAAGAGAAGAAGGATGACAGTCCCCTTCCACCATACCAGTCGTTCGATCACGGCATAGATCTAGATGACTCTTTTTCACCCAAGGTTGCCAAGGCCTACCTGCTTAACCCTAAAGAGTGAGAGGCATGTAAAGATTTCATTGATGAACACTTGAAAGCTGAACGTATTCACCCATCCAACTCCCCTATGGCTTCCCCATTCTTCTTCGTTTCAAAGAAGGATGGCAATCTTCACCCCGCCAAGATTATCATTACCTTAACGAGCATACCATCAAGAACGCTTACCCTCTCCCACTCATCAGAGACTTGATGGATCAGCTCAAAGGATCCTATCACTTCACAAAGATGGATATCCGCTGGGGCTATAATAATGTCCGGATCAAGATTCAAGACACCTGGAAGGCAGTGTTCATCATGCCCTTCGGCCTCTTTGAGCCTCTCGTCATGTTTTTCGGCCTGTGCAACAGTCCTGCAACTTTTCAGTCGTTCATGGACTTTATCTTCAAGGATATGGTGGCAGAAGGATGGTTAATCATCTACATGGATGATATGTTAATTCACTCCAAGGATCTCAAAGAACACCATGACAGAATGAGGCGAGTATTGGAGCAGTTAAGAGAAAACCGGCTCGGTCTCAAACTAGAAAAATGTACCTTCAACGTCACTGAGGTAGAATTCCTTTGGATGGTCATAAGAGAGGATATCATCGCGATGGACCCTACCAAGCTCTCAGTGATTGACACCTGGCAACCTCTGACTTCCGTCCATGCAGTCTGTTTATTCATCGGATTCTGCAATTTTTACAGGAAGTTCATCCCCAACTTCTCAGAACTCGCTCGGCTGATCTTGGATTTGACAAAGAAAGGGCAGCTGTGGTCCTGGATGCACAAGCAACAGAAGGCTTTCGACCTCCTCCGAAAGGCCTTCACGTTGAAACCCATATTGACAATCCTAGATACTTCCAAACCATTTTTTGTTATGACAGACGCATCCCTCACGGCTTCCGGGGGTGTACTGATGCAGAAGGACGGGAATGGCGACCTCCATCCTTGCTGCTACATTTCCAGGATGTTCTCACTGGCGGAACAAAATTACAACATATACAACAGAGAACTTCTAGCGGTTATACGCATGCTGGAAGAATGGTGCCACTATCTTACCGGAACTGACTGGCTCATAACTGTGCTCACAGACCACAAGAATCTGTGCTACTTCACGGACCCCTGATAGCTATCTAGGCAGCAAGCTAGATGGCTCTTAATGTTACAGGATTATGACCTCCTATTCCAACTTGTACCCGGTGCCAATATGGGCCCAGCGGATGCTCTCTCACAGAAGGATATTTTGGACACTTCAGGTGACAACACCAAGGTTACCTTACTCCCCAGAGAGCTATTTTTAAAATGCATCAACCTCGACCTTCGGACCACTATCGAGTGGTCATCTTCCTCCGACACCTTTGTCATCAACCAACTCCACCCATGAGAGTACATCAGGTATTCCCCATTCCTCTATTCATGACTGGTGATATGACAAAGGACTTCTTTACTTTAAGGATTGGGCTACATGCCTGAAGCTCACCGGAACGACCTCCTCCATGTCATCCATGATTTGCCTGTGGGTGGTCATGGCAGTTATTGCTGGACTGTGAATTCGGTACAACATGACTATTGGTGGCCAGGTCTGACAGCATTTGTCCAACGATTCATCCAAGGATGTGCCATCTGCCAGGCTAACAAGGTCAACACCCATCCCACCATCCCACCTCTCACCCCTCTTCTGGTTGCATCCACTTGCCCCTTCTCTACACTCTCGGTTGATCTCATCACTGACTTGCTGTAACGCACAGCATAGTATTGACAAAGCGTGCTGCAATATAGAATTTAGAACGAAGGGGAGACGAGGAACAAGGATCCTTGAGGACTATGTCTATCTTCGAGACAATGCAAAGACTCAACAGGTCTCTTCTATCTAGGTACCTGAAAAGGCTCACTAGACTCAAAGGTCACTAGAATAACGCTATATTGCGTAGAACTAGCTTAAGGGAAAATACAAGTCGAGAAGTACAAGACTATATATATGGTAGGCCCCTGGTCCGTGCGAGGTATGTATGCACAGCATAAACGAGTCAGAGTACTGCGCACACAGCAAGCGCAGTAATACGCAGTCTGCAGTATGAAGTCTGAATGAAGACTGCAGACGGAGTTTTTAGAAAGAAAGAGAGGCGCAGTAAGGCGCAGTCCGCAGTATGAAGTCTGAATAAAGACTGTGGACAGGAACAGAATAATAACTATACAGGTATGGGCAGGGCGCCGTGTGAGACACAAAGAGGAGAAGAGATTGGGAACATATCTAAATAGGCAGGGGATGACCTGCTACAAATATAACCACGTACGGTGATAGGAAACGAGTCTAGAGACGAGTGAATGAGATCAATGATATGTAGGAAAAATGAGTACCCCCTTCATAGACCATAACACTTGCTGCCATCCAATGGTTATGATTCAGTTATGGTCGTGGTCGACCATGGCCTTACAAAGGGGGTAATTTTCACCCCAACTCACAAGAGTGCGGACACTGTGGGCGTCACACAACTATTTTTTGAAAAGATCTTCCCCTGCTTTGGACTCCATGACAAGGTTATTTCGGACCACAGTCCACAGTTTGCCTCGGCCTTTGCTCTAGAACTGGCCAGACTCCTCAATTATGATCCACCCCTCTCCTCTGCCTACCATCCACAAACCGACGGAGAGATAGAGCAGGTCAATCAGGAATTAGAAACCTATCTTCGAATCTTTTGCCAAGGAGACACCACCTGATGGTCGGACCTACTACCAATGGCGGAGTACTGCCACAACTCCACTGTCCATTCTGTAACAGGAAAGACACCATTTTCATTGATGATGGGATATGAGCCGAGGGCTTATCCCAATATAGGAAAAATCACTTTCCTCCCCGCTTTAGAAAAACAACTTGGAGACCTTGAGGAGGCTCACAAGGAAGCCCATGTTGCCCATGAAAAGGCACAATGATATATAAAGGAGCACATCACATCAAAGTTTAAACCTTGGAAGGTAGGAGATAAGGTATGGCTCGAAGGCCATAACCTGAGACTCCACTACCCCTCTCGCAAACTCGCACCACGCCATGAAGGCCCATTTGAAATCACACAGGTTATCTCACCTGTCTTGTATAAACTCTGCTTACCACACACCTGGAAAATCCACAATGCCTTCCATGCCTCCCTTCTCACCCTGTATAGAGAAACTGTGGAACACAGACCAAATTTTGTTCCACTTCCGCCAGACATTATAGATGGAGAAGAGGAATTCGAAATTGATTAGATCCTATCTCATTGGGGTTCTGCCCACCGCCCCCACTACCTCGTCTTGTGGAAAGGATACCTGTCCTCTGAAAATACCTGGGAACCCGAGTCCAATCTGGGACATGCTGTGGACCTCCTTGAGGAATATAAGGCCAGAGATCCCCTCGCCTTTCCCCCATCATAATGCCCTCAGTCCTCACTTACTTTTGAGTTGAGCCCTCACTCCTCCATACAGTACATCATTGCTACACCCATCAAATTACTCATGTTGAATGTCCCCTTCCAACTCCCAGTCCGTATTCACCGACTCCCTGACTGCTCATGACAAATCCTTTTTGCCTCCATCCTCGAGAACCCCACTGCTGCCCATGCCATCCCTTCAATCCCCACCTTTCAAGATAGCCCAGTACTCCAATCTTTGGGAATCATCTTTTCTACATATGCCACCACTTGAACCTTGCACGCTCAGCTCTTCCCAGATGGGACCTTGCCTGTCTATGCTGCCGCTATGGGACAGGCCATCATCACCACCCAAGACACAGTCTTGGATGCCCTCCATGATCATGGATTCACTGACGTCATTCAAGCCCTTCCTTCCCCCCTGTTCATGCACATACTGTGCCCCGTCGTCTCCACACTACCTGCCAAAGAGAGTACTACATGGACAATGATGTTGACTATTACGATCACCTCGCTAACGGTAGTGGACTTAACGTTTCTTTTCTTTTTCACCCCTATCTATTCTCTTTCACATGGTCATGCTTCTATTCATTTCTGCTTACCTTCTCTTCCATTTCTCTTTCATCTCCCAAATATGCCCATCATGCCTGTTTGGCTATGCATACCAGTGTTGCCACATACATGCACACCATGCATGTATTGCTGTGCTGCCACACCTCATGTATTACTCATGTTACCCAGTACCAAGGATACATACCATATATAGTATAGCATAGCTTGGTCTGTGCGCACATGTACTTACTATATAAACCCCAATACATCGCCAGGGGGACCTCAGTCTTGTCCTCTTGGAGTTTCCCCCTCAAGTAACTCTAGTCTTCACTTCTCATTAGTCGTCTTTTCCCTTGTTCAAGCAACCTAGCACCAGCTTCACTTAAGTGTGAGTCTGAGGGTTGTTTCACTAGGACAAGACTATTCTTATCTCGCTACCTTGC
>JBBPJP010000546.1:0-19783 GCA_038088775.1 Boletus barrowsii | reverse complement strand
TGGACACGTCAAATTCAAGGAGTTTCGCTCCCAGCTCAGTTTGGAATTCAACTCGCCGGCTTAGACTGTGTGGATGTTTTTCTATTTACTTTATATTCCTCACTTTTATATCTACGTATCTACCGTATACTAGACAAGGGGGAGTGTTGAAAGGACACATACTTACAATCATGTGACCTTATATTAAATAAGCATTACAAAGCGTATATAAGACTCTGCTGAGTCTGAATAAATATATATCTCTCTTGATCTGCTATCGCTATCATCTCTGAGAACCCTTCAGTCCCAAGGTAAGTACCCTATGACCGATTCCTAGGGATCCTGGTGTGAACGCCAGATTCCCACTATTGCAACAAAGCACAGCCAAATGTTTTCGTCATCGTCCTTGAGTGTGGGCGAGAAGGTGATGATGAGCTGGTGGTTTGAGTTGGAGGTTGGAGGAAATTTTTAAGTCTATGCACCTAAACTGCTTACTCATCAATTCACACCACCCGAACCAGATTCCAGAACCTTCCAAACCAGAACCTTTCACTGTGTGTGCATGAATGTCTTGAGACTCGGACATGTGTGTTAGCAGAGAAGGTAGTAAGGATGTTGACCACAATACGTGGTCGTTGCCTGAACCAACAATGTTGCCATCATAGACAAGGATGATTATAACTCTTCTGCTTGTTGTCGTACTTGAGCTGAGCGAGGGAGTCAACAGTATGGTGCAGTGAAGATTCTCCTTCCCTGAAACAGGGAACCTGGCATATCACAAATTTGTCGCAAACCTCTGGCACACAAGGGGAACCGAAGTTGATGGATCCTGACCAGATGAGTACTTGAACAGGCTGCCATCCATAAGCCGATCGTCCATGGTGGGAGGCTGTTCTCTGATTGGACCCTGGACGGCAGGGCCGTAGTTGACATACTGGGTCAAATCATGGATGAGACCATCATAGATACTAGGGGAGTGCCCACAGTTCGCCACTGGGAGGAGTACAACATGCTCGCATTGTCCAAGGGCTGGAATTGTGACTACTGGTTGCGACGGTGCAGGAGACTGGCTGTGGGTCTCATAGAACGTCTTGTGTCCATACAATGATGTAGTCCGCGACTCAGCATAACCTTCCTTGAATTGATGGCCAGGAGGAACCCAGGAACTGATCAAATGGTTAGACTTCTTGTCCCATAGTTCGTTCTCATAGTCGTTCCAAGTCTTGAGGGGGATCAAATTGCCTTCGTCCTGTCAAGCTGCTATATTAGCATTGATCCAACTAGATGAACACAAACCCAACATACATGTGTGAACACAATCACTCACGTAGGCCAAGGTGATGGGCTGGATCAATGTCGACACCATGACAATGAATCTCATCGAGAAACAGCATAAACCGCCAAGTTGATCCAACAACGTCATTGTGAAAGCAGAATCTTCCAGTCATCTGGTGCAACTGTATACACGTGGGAATCTCTGATGAACTGCATCTTGTGCATCAGGAAGTGTTTCAGTAGGAGTGTTGTCAAATAATGATCTTCTCCAAGGTGTGGCAGGTTCTTCACATGCAGAGTGTTGACGTGGTTTTGGGAGTAATCTGAGATCATCTGGTTCGAGATTGACAAAGGCAAAGGCTTTTGCATATCAGGGGTACGGAGATGGAAGAGCATGAAACAACCTGGCAAACAAGTAACCAAACCGAAGAGTGACTCAAAGGCCTTGGTCATGTGGTGCAAGATGAAGTATTTGTAGACCTGCATCATCATGATGACGGACTGCTTTGTGTTGGCAAGAGTCGCCTCACCACAGACACCGAGTAGCTTCTGTCATGAACCATACTACAAAGGGGGAGCTTAAACCAACAGTAGTTACTAGGAAGAAGTTAGATGGTGACATACGCGGAGATCAATCAGTTCAAGGAGTAGGGATCCACCGTGGTATCAGCATCAATCATGAACAGATACTCGTAGAATGTCAGGTTGACAC
The DNA here is from genome assembly GCA_038088775.1 of Boletus barrowsii. Classification (NCBI taxonomy): domain Eukaryota; kingdom Fungi; phylum Basidiomycota; class Agaricomycetes; order Boletales; family Boletaceae; genus Boletus; species Boletus barrowsii. The sequence goes on along the minus strand of JBBPJP010000546.1, from coordinate 17,817 downwards.
CAATCACGTTCTTGATCTGGTGATATATCTCCAGCTCCAGTGGGTTCATTGGTAAATTGAAGTGGACCTGTTAAATACATCACATGTGAGTCACTGCATCCCTTGCTCTTACAAGCATAGCCGTACCTTGTTCAAGAAGTGAATAATGACCATTTGCAAGTCCCATTTTCCTCGGGAGCAATCTCTCCATTCGCTTGCTGACCTTGACAATCACAAGACAAGGCACGAGACCAGCACATTCGTACAACCCAGAGTGAACCTTGCCCATATTGTGTTGGCGGGCACCCTCACCCAACAACACGAAACTCAACGGCTCAGGCTCAAGGTTAGAGTCCACACCAAGAATATTGAGGACGATACATGGGGGTCATTGCCAGAACCAACAATGCTACCATCACAGATGACGAGAATGAGTTTACACTTGTCATCGTGCTTGAGCTGGGCAAATGAGTCTATTGTACGATGTAGCGACACCTCGCCTTCTGTGTAACAAGGAACTTGGCAAATCACAAATTTGTCCTGGTCCTCTGGCACACGAGGTGAACCACAGTTGATCGAGGGGATGAGCTTGAACGCGATAATGCTGACCATTATGACGAATAAGATGAGAAGAATGTATTGCGAGAACAAACACTGGGGAGAATTCTGATTGTCCATCATTCCGATGAGGTTGCGGAGGCATGTCTTCTGTGCGGCGAGCATCCCAGGGTCAATGTTGAGGTTATTGATTGCTTTTGTGAGTATAGCGAAGGACCAGAATTGACGTAATCAGTCATATGTAGATAAGACTGTTGTAGATACCGAGGGCGCATCCCTTAGAGTTCGCCATGATAGAGAGTTGGTGGGGAGTATAGCCCATGTAGCCAACATGGTTATTCCAACACATGATGGTCATGCTCTCAAAGTACCAGTCAGGACGTGAATCATTGGTGACCGCACAGAAATCATGGTATTGTGCGTTAACACCCATTGTGTTCGAAGCGCTAAGTTGAACCCATGGACTGACTGACCTGGAAATGTCATTGCATAGTGTGCTGACCTGCCAAAAGAGTGAGACATAGGTGCATGCAAATAAAGATATTGATGTACCTGAACAGGGAACAAGTTGGTAGCATCCTGACCATCATACTGCAGGACCATCTTGGTAGGAATCACGCTGATGACTGTCTGGTGCATTGCCGCAACTTGCATGAGGTCAAATGCCTCACTACGGATTGCAGTGTAGACATTATTCTGCCAGTTTGAATAGGAATGGGATGCAAGCTCCGAGGTGCTGAAAACATGTTCCATGGGACAGATGATGACCCCAAGAATGGCAATGACGAAAACTGCACAAGCACAGTTGAACCAAATGATGATGTTGAGCATGAACTTCTCCTGCCAAGCTTGATGAACGTCCTCGCATTTCATCCGCCCAAACCATTTGAGGAAAATGGATGGTATCCACCAGATTAGGAGCCAGCACAGTAAGACCCAGCATTGGCGAGCTGAGGTCTCCTTCACGACTTTGGTTGTTTCGTTTTCCATGATTTCACCCGCCAGAGCCTCTTTAGCAACCAATCCTTCTATATCAGCATTTTGGAACATGTCCTGGGAAGGTGGGTATGACTCGGAACCGTAGTTGGAGTTGGTCTCTTCCTGATTGGACGTCAGTCAACTCCGGTTGTCGAAATCGTCAGAATGGAAAGATTTGTGGTCCTCATATTCGTCATTGTAGAAATTTTCACGTTGGAATGGAGAGGTGTTGGCCATGAGTGGGACGTGTGCCTGAGAAGATACTTGGTTGTAGGGATCCACATAGTCATCTGGGGGAAGTCCTGGGGATGCATAGGGAGCATACCGGTTGCCTATTGAGCGAATATCAATGCCAGCTTCTGCCTCAGCATCGTGGAGGCAATTTCATTTCTGTTCCTCCACATCAAGAGAATGGAGACGGTCTTCGACAGAATGGAATGCAGCTTGAGACAAGAAGACCTAGGTTAAGAGTAAACCGATGAGAATCCATGAACAGCATGACAACCAGGCACTTGAGATTTACCTTGAATTGACCGAGAACTACATCAGTTTCTTGCAAACCCAAAACCTTCCTGGTCTGCTCGACCTTCTCCTTTGTGGAGCCATCCATCACACCCATCTTTGCCATCGGCCCCCCGTACCGTGTGTAAAATGGAAGGTGTCGAAGTTGTCATGGCAAAGACACTGGTTGATGTGTTCATTCAACCAGGGAAAAGAAGTGAGTAGAGTCTTGGCAAGGTCGTCACAGTTGTCAGACTCGGAGGCACCCTTAGTGTTGAGAAAAATGGTGCAAAGCTCTGTCTTGATGAACTTCGTCTTGTAAGCAAGCATGGTCTCGAATGCGGAAGGCCGTACACTGGGGATCGCCGAGAACATCCTCGTTCTGGATGACAGCCGTGTCCAGTGTCATGACCACGGTTGATGGAGAATGGCTGCAACGAGCTGGGATGTTTGAACGACATGTCACTTGAACAACCCAATGGACTTGAGAGCCATCTTGAGCTGTTCAAAGCAATTGGCATTGTCTTCAAGGACACAATTGGTGTGAGTGCTAACACAAGTGTGCTGGTCAAGATATCAGTACTGAGTCTTGTCAGCAAGGTGAAGATGCTGACGCTCTTTCGGGAATGCACCAGCCACCAGATAGTAGAAAATATTGAGGTTCTGCCCTCCCAACGGCAGCTGGAACATCGAGGGTGTTCTCCATTCGTAGAAATCTGGGGAGCGACGGTAATAGTCCGTGACCTCTGCTTGCAATTAGGAGGTGCACTGGGACTGTCAGGAATAGATGGCACAATGAGTGGTAAGTTTGCCAGGTGTGGGCTAGGTTGCTCGTTCCTGTTCCTGGGGGGGCTCCTAGATAGCATCTTGACAGGAGATGGAGGCGTTAAATGAGTTTCATTTTGATCCTAGCCCTATGTCCAAGCGAAATGAAGAAACTGCCTGGGAATTTTGCAGCCAAGGGTGAAGCAGCTGAGCGATTGGATGAGATCGACAATGTTGCAATGATCGTAGAAGCTTAAGAGGGGACACTGCGGGGAACTGTGGCAAGTGCGGGATAGGGAAGAGGGGGCAGTGTGGGCTGGTATCTCCAGCGGTACGCGAGACGAGATCTGTGGCAGAGTAACCATCAAATCTTACTAGAAATGTGACTCCTGAATCCGTGGGTGATTGGGATATATGTCATGGTGCAATGGATGGAGAGGTAGTTGGAGGAGCGCGAGGTCATCTTGACGAATTCACATTCAAATGTTTTGCTGCTGGGTGATGATGGATAGCTATGAGATGGTCCATATCAGCCAGATATCATGAAGTAATAATGGTCTAACCTACTCTTGTACCTTGTCTCAGTAATCATAACCTATTGATCATTCTAGGGTGTGCATGGTAGGGAGAAGAAACACCTGAGGTTAAGTGCATTCTTCAGCGGCTTGTATCCAAGTGAGGGAGATTGTTCTTTGCTGGGACGTGTGGTACTGTCTCTTCTGAGCGGGTGACTATTCTGCCAGGATCTATGTAACCTTGTGCACTTTCATCAGAACGAGGAGAAGAAGGGAGTGGGGTATGAGGCCATTCTGGGTTAAGGCAGAGCTTGAGGAAGTTGTCTAGACTCTGTGCGATGTATCCATGTTCAACAACAGTTGTGGCATTGTATTAAAGCACGAGGGTGATAGTAGCAATTGGAGCGATGGCCTCAAGCCACTGATAAAGAAGGCAGTCTTTGCTGGGATGAATGAGAAATCACTGAATGTGATGAAGAGGATGGATGACCATTCGCAGTGCATAATAAAACCAAACACAACTTGATTGACATGAGATCTTTGGCATTCTCTAACTCCCCAACACCATGGTACTCAGAATACATGGAGTGATTGATGGAATGCACAATAGGTAGTACGAATAGGAGGGTTCAAGATAAGGATGGGTGGGGGAGTCATCAACAGAGTGTGCATGGAATGCACAATAGGCAGGTAGTATGGAGTTGGGATTAGAATGAGTGGGGAGGAAATGAGTGTATCAACAATGGTGATGACAATTGGAGAATGAATGATTAGGACTAGACCCATACCAACTCCTGGTGGAGGACACACTACCAATCAGCGATGCCCTTCCCATCAGATGCACGGAGACAAGAAGCCCTGTCACTTGCAGGGAACATTTGGAGGTCAGATTGGAGTGCTTCCGTAAAGTTCCTAACGAACATGACATTAGTGGTAGAGGTGCACTCGTATCAGCAACTTACTTCTCCCATTCCTTTGTATGATGCTCTGGGAGGTGACGCTTGAGATCTAAGCACAACTTATCAAGTAAGGCATCAATAAACTCCCAAAATTGACTGTCAGACCACAACCACTCCTTGCCAGAACGTGGAGCCTCATTGTCGTTGTTGTTACTGTCCAAGGGATCAACATCCCCCTGTTTGGGTTCTGACAACCCCATCTTCTTGTTCAGCGACTTAGTCATGAGTGTATTAAAGAGCAACATATTCTGGTGCTAAATAAAGGTCAGCAATGACTTGCTGGGAAACAAAAATTTACATGCTTACTGAGAAGGCAATGCATGCCCATTGACCTGTAGTCACATCGATAAAGTCCTTTTGTGCAAGGGACTTCGCAAGCTGAGAGATATGATGCTGTTTAGTGATGCTACATCCTATCTGTATAACCGGTGTGATTAGGTACGACAAATTTGGGGATAAGAGGCAGGTCCATAGTCGATCTTTAAGTACTGTATATCCTATATGCAATGGATCAGATGGCAGAGAACACGAATAATGATCAATTTACCTTGAATGCATGAGACTGAACAAAGTCCTGAGTCTCGTCTTGGAGCCTTTCACGCTCTAATGCCAGGAGCTCACCTTGCAGCGCAATAAGCATTTGGGGTACATCGAGCTGTGTGTTCCATTATTTACAGACTGAAATGATTAGAAAGGGCCACAAACCTCAGCAAATTGATCCAGCGCAGTATCATCAAGCTGATTCTCCCAGCAGGTGTCAAGTGCATGGAGCTTCTTCTGTTTCAGCTGGTGTTCTGATTCCAGATCTTCAGATGAAGCTGAATGCTCCCATTGCCAAGGCTGAGCCAGAGGGAATACAGGAGATTTAGGAGAATTCGAGCTTCTTGGAAAAGAAAGGTGAGAGTCAGCATGCGAATGAGTGGGAGTGGCAGGCTGGGAATGGACTGGTGTCCCTTCGAGCCTATGTCGAGCAGCTTGCTCAAGTCGAAATCTCACAAGAAGACTCATTGACAAACAAAAGACTAAGCAAAGGGCGAGGGTTCAGGTTCATCGCCGTTTCTCTTAAAACATACCATTATTTTAGAGTGTTTGTCTCAAGTGGTGGTCTGATGGAGGTAGTGCCACGTAAACGAACAGTAGTGTGATTGAGCATTGACATACAAGGAACCTATCTGTGATAATATGTGCTGGAATAGCTGGAAAGCTTGGTGCAGGATGTTGAAGGGTTGCTAGAATAGATGGCTGGACGTGCACCCCCATATGGCACAGAGGGCCCAGCTTGCAGGGGATCACACGGCATCAGGTCATAATGCAAACGGTCATCTGAATGCACAGGAATATGTGCTGGGTAAGCCCCAGCCAAAGAGAATGAGGACAAGGGGGGGAGTACATGCACATTAAGGCCATCGGGATGTTGGGATGGTGGTTTGGCCTTTTCTTTGCCTTTTTCCCCTCATGATGCCTTGTTCAGACAATCAAAAGCAGGGTAGTCAGTTGGTAATGCTCCATCACTAGCTATACCATCATCATCTTTCCCCTTCTTTGACCTGAGTAGATGTGCGGCATGTAAGCATAACGGGGTGTGATCGGAAATGAGGGGCACATAGATCTGGTTATAAATTTCGTGCGGAATGGCAGCCCTGATCCAGTGATAGTTGTGAAGTGAGGAAGTATTGATGATATAAGAGTTGGTGGGTGTGTGGTTGACAAGATCTTTGGTTTGCAATGTAAGGAGGCGCTCTTGTTTCCCAGGTACGGCCCTGGTGGAATTGCAGCGGGAATTAGTGCAGTTGTGCTGCACATTGACTGTACAGACAACATCCTAAAGGAGAATGTGGAACTTCAACATTGATCACTGTTCAGCTGGGAAATGACTTACGAGAGGGAGAACAACAATGTTCCATTCCTGCGCCGGGCGTTTGATGCATGGGATGCATAGCTGAGCATGCAGCTCCGGGAGGAACTCCTAGAGGCTGATGACTATATGGGACATAATACGCTGCTGGGAGAGGACCAAAATCTCCTTGACTGTTCCAAGGTAATATCCACTGCCATATGTCACGACAACATGAGTTCCCACCTTGGGTTTGTCCCCTTGTGCTGCTGTAAACGATGCAGCCTTGTGGAACCTGTCTTGCTGAGCAACAGGTATGGTAGACCTAGCACATTTGGCAGCCTCCGTTTCCCTCCAATTGATCAGGTGCACGATCTCCATGTTTCCATTCCTGTGTGTTGGTAAGTGCGCCACACCTTCAGAAGACCATAAGTGGCTCGTTAGGCATCCAACCAGCCACAAGCAAGACTAACCAACTTCTAGGGATTCCATCTTGGGAAAACCGAGTAAGTGTTATAGTCTATGAAGGGGGTACTCATTTTTTTGCTACACTTTCCTTGACTCTTTCACTTGCCTTTCCTAGTCTCACTCTCTCATGACCATACATGATTGTATTTGTAGTGGAGTCGTCCTCCATGTTACTCAGATACGTTCTCTCAATCCACTTCTCTTTATGTCTCACACGGCGCCCTGCCTATACCATATGTAGTCTTTCCTTCCGCTTCCGCTGCAGTCACCTTATTCAGACTTCACTGCCTGTGGTATCATCTTTACTGTGCATACTGCGTACTGTACATTTAAGACTTGTACTGACTTTGTATGCTGCACATTCGAGCCATACTTAGATGGGGATGGAATCCCTTCAGGCTCCTGCTCCTTTCTTTCCTTTTTCTATCTCTCGCATGGACCAGGGGCCTACCATATAAATAGTCTTGCTCTTGCTCGCCTGTATTTTCCCTTAAGCTAGTTCTACACAATATCAGTGTTATTTCTAGTCACCTCCGAGTCCCTAGTGAGCGCCTCGTCATACCTGGAATAGGAGAGACCAGCTTAGGCTTTGCATCATCTCGAAGCTCGGCACTGTCCTCTAGTGTTCCCTCGTAACTCTTCACTTGTTGAACTCTCGATGCCATGCTTCTTCAACCAAGTAACTTTGCACGCTACGACAAGATTACGCTGTGTGTTACAAAAGAACTAGCTTTTCCCCTTGTCCCTACTTTTACATAGAGGACATTCCCCCTACCCTCCACATCCCTACCCGGCAGATTCAGAACACCCTCCAACTTTCTACCTTCCACTTTCCCCACCGTGTCTTCCACACTCCCCAGGATCCATAGACTCCCAGACGGGCACCCCTTCCACCTTCCCTTACTCAACCGACACTCTTCCCCTCAGGAAGTAATTGATCAGTATAGAAGGACCCAACAGGAACTTGCCGATCTCAACTGGAGTGTAGGACGAAATGCAGACACCCTCCCCACCGTTGCTGAATTAGCTGCCGATCTTCCCCCCGGCTCTCCCATCGTCCCTTACAAGGAACCTCCTATTGTTTTTCACAACCCTGACCTGGAACCGACTGAGCAGGCTATTAATGTTGACCCGGCTCCAGAAGACGAAATGGTATCAGAAATTAAGGCCGGCCTCCCTGAGGATTTCATGGGGGAGGCAGAGGACGTCTACTTCACTATTAACCACAGGCTCTTCATGGACACCACTAAGTCCCTCGTTTTTCTTAACAAAATTAACAAGGGCCGTGGAAGGACCTTTGCTGAAGGATGGCTGATGAAACTCAGGAATCACCTCATTCCCACAGATGAAAAGACCTTCCAAGACATCAAGAAGGCTTTCGAGACCGCTTTCTCCCCTTACGACATAGCTGCTAAGGCTAGGATTGACCCTTTCCAAACTCTGCCAGATCGCTGGAAAGGATTCCAAGGGAACATGGAGCAACAGGTTCAGCCTGTATGCTTTGCGTTTCCAACTTCTCGCTGAGAAGTCAGGGATCTCTGACCAGAACACCCTTGTGGAATGGTTCATCTGAGGCCTCTCCCCTAAACTCGCCATGATGATCCTGTCATGCAACACCACCCCCACTACGTACCAGGACTGGATAAAGAAGGCTGGCCAATTCTTTCAACAACTGTGCAGAATTGGAGACTTACAGAGAGGTGTGCCATACATCCAAACCTCCTCTTCTTCTCGATTGCACAAAGACCCATACGCGATGGATGTAGATGCTGTACGCCTGTCGCTGACTCAGCGCACTGAGTACATGCGGAAAAACCAATGTTTTACCTGTCAAAAGGTTGGCTGTAGGTCCTCCAACCACTATGGATCCAGAACCGACTGGACAACACGTCCCCACCCGAACACATTCTCTGGACGCACCACACGTCCAACATACAAAGTCCCGCAACGACGGGCAAAGGCCACCACCACCAAGGAGGAGGAGGATGAACTCTCGGCTTACCTAGACACCATGGGTAGCACAGAGAAAGGCACCACAATTAAGATCTTCGAAACTGCTTTCGGGGAGGGCAACTCGTCCGCGGACAAGGAGGAGGCCTACCAGGCCATGGCTGAGGTACGTTTGGCCACGTACCAAGAGTGCCAAAAGGAAGCGATCAGGGCAGCACCACGAGCCAGGGCTGTACAATCTGGACCATGGTATAATCAGTTTTCCACTATCGTGCCAGCGGACCTCTGGGAGACCACATGGAACCGACCATGCAGCGAGAGGAAATCTCAGGGCTCATAGAATGTGAAGAGGATGATGATGATGAGCCACTGAATGGATCCTCTATTAGGACCTGAGGCAGGGTGAACTAAAGAGGACATGGGTCAAGAATTCCTATACATCTGTTAGTGAAGTCGACTGTAATAATATGTCTAAACCGACTGGCATTGATGTCCATGGATATAGTGGATCGTTAGCAGAAGCATGGACACCCACCTTGAGCTTAGTAGATCGAGAGGACTTGCTAGCAATAGCTATCCATCATTCAGTATTAAGAGAAGAGAGGTATTAAGAAAATGCCAACCATCAATGTTGATGCCATAGTTTTCGAAATCAGGTGGAACAAGATCTAGTCCCATCAATGTCTTCAAGTTCTAATTCATCTTCGAGCAGTGGTAGCACAGTAGAAAGGACAGATTCGCCACTCTCGATCCTTTGTTGTATCTCATTGAAGTAGTCATCGACAAGTATAGTGCGCTCTGCTTGGAATTCATCCCAGAGTTGGCTCAATGGTACTTCAGAATTCCTGCTATTGACATTAGATGGAAGTGGCATTGGGAGGATACTTGATGTGGTCACATTGGGATACGACATCTCCAAGTCTAGTAATGCTGGAGGGGGGGCTAACGTTGACTGAGGAAGTCTGATGGTCCCAAGCCTCAGTGGTATCTGTTGTCCTTTCATATTAGCTGCTCTCTGAAGATTTTTCTGATGCTTTTTGGACTGAATATGGTCTGCTACATGGCAGTGACATATAGATTTCTTCGTATTGTGAGCCTGAGGGCATACTTTGCATACAACTTGGCGCAGGTCACTGCCAACTTCGACGAACACAATAGAGACAGTTAGGCTTAAAAAATGCTGGTTCTGACTTCCCTTACCATCTCTATCAAGAGGGGGCAGTTTTGAAGACCTGGCCATGCAAACATTTGAACAATAAACACGTCGATGCACTTGCATGCTCGGAGTCAGTGTCATGTCATGTGACCTCAGAAACTTTACCTGAAGATTTTCTTCGTTTGCCTGTTTCCAACCAATTGCCACACCGAAACCCACATTACAACCATGTCAACCACTTTCAACGTCAAAACTTCCCTTGGACAGAACAGATATGCTCTCAACATGCTTGAGCCATCTGTCCATTTTCACAGTACTCTCTACTTCAGGAATGCCTCTGAGGACATCGTGAGTTTTCCTGCATGAGGTGTTGCACAACTATTTGATTGACCTTTTGACTGGCTCAGCCTGTGCAAGTCTCTGTTCGCCTCTCTGATGAATGGGCCGCATTATCCCCCAGTATTCAAGATGTGTCTAAGGAAAAGCTCACTGCAAAGAAACCTTTGACGCTAGTGAGTTCACTGTCATTGGTTGTCATGCAAGTACTTAATATTGCCAGGCCATGTTCCCTTTCCTCCCCCTCCCATCCTTTTTTGAGCCTGCTGATACATGTCAGTGGCAGCAGTTGGCAAAACAGATTGAGCACTGCTTGGTGGCAGATCCCTTGCTTAACTCCAAGCACCCGGAGTGTTACCGCTTGATGCGGGAGCTATTCTGGATGGTGTTTATTGCTGCTAATCCTGACTTCCCTCAGGGAAAATGGCTTCATTGGAATTCGCTCATCTCAATGGAAGGTGACTTTATATCACATTGGATGATGAGAGACGAGGATACTGAGCTAGATGTACCCCTTCATATCATCATCTGGGAGCAGTTACGAAGCATCATTTCTAATATACTGATGATACCTTGTGTTCAGTGATTCTGTTGTATGTTGTATACTTTGCCCATGATCCCTCTTGTTGTGTATATCACTCCGGGAAATGCGCAGTGAGCCAGCAGCAGAGTTTCATCTCCTGCCTCCTCCACTTCTTGGTATGCTCACTCCATTGCTTCTTTGTCCTTCACTCTCTCCTTGGGTACCACCAATAATTCTTCCGCCTCTTCCGCTCTCTTTGACAGAAGACCTTGCGAAGAGCCCAGAAACAATGCTTTTGCTGTACAGCTCAAGAAGCTCTATCACAGCATCTCTGCACTCAAATTAAAGATCCTTACAGAGGACACAGACAAAAATCCAGACAAATCTTGCATTCTTTTGCACACATGTGCTCGTGATGTTTCTCAGGCTGACAAGGAACTTGAACAGCAAAAGTGGCTTAAACTCATTTCCGACCATAGTAAACAGTAAGCCAATGCGGCCTTTCCTATCCCCTCCCCCATCCTCATTGCCTCATATCTCTAGACTAGCTGATATGATGCACAATGTAATGGAAATCTCACTCGCACCCCCTGCACCCACCTTGCTATGCGTCATCCTGACAAAGTACATCATCATTGTTAGACTCTGGACCCATGCCTTCCATAGACTACTCAAAGCCCTCCATCGCGCATCCATTGCCTCTCTGCTCACACTAGAGCACCTCCAGGACTTCATATACTTTGCTTACACCTTCTACACAGGTCTCCTCGAGGTCCCTACCCTCAAGTCCTTCTGTGCTGGCTGGCTCGAAGCTCTCGGTGACCTCACATGTTACTGCATGGCTGTCACCGCCATGGTTACCAGCAACCAACTCTCTGGTCCTGCCCTCATGGTGGATGCTGTTTCTCAAGTGAATGCAGTCTTGTCTGCTGGCAGACAATGCCAGCAATGCTCAGAAGAGCAAGTCGCAAACTAGCATTCGATCTTCTTCTTCCTATCAGCCAGTGCTGTGTATTGGTGACTCCCCCACCCCCAGTGTCAGCATCGTCACCACGCGCAGGTGGAGTCTGAAAAGGAATGGTGGCAAGGTATCGCCAAGGAGTGGTACGCTCATGGTATCACAGACACTCCTGACACAGGCAAGCTTCACCACCTTGGTCTCCTCAGCTGCGAAGTCGAAACCGAGGAACTACGAGCGGTCTACCATTTCGTGAAAAGGTTCATGACCATTTTTGTCTATCTAACTGTCCCTGACCACGTCCCTTTACTAGTATGACTCCTCTCCATTTGTTCATGACATCGCGGGAATCTATCCTTCCCACATGGTCATTGATAGCATAATCCCACTCAGCCAGATGCAACAGTCTCAGAATTATTTGACCTTCTCCATGGAATACTCTTCACCAACATCGACCTCGACGATTTCGCTCCTGCCCTCTCCTGCTTCCTTGAGCGCCTTGAGATTGAGGGTACTGAACAACGTCAGTGGATCATGATGGCAGTCACCAACATCAGTGCTATATTGGAATATGGTCGACCCGGTGGTCTCTTGCACAGAGCAGGTGGTGCAAATCCCCATGATGCCACATCACCAATTCCCTTCCAAGTCTTCACGAAATGAAATGCTCCCACCCATCCCAAGGAAGATCACGAGGAGAAGCGGATGGATATGGACAACGATGCAGCAAAATCCGAGACATTGCAAACTCGCCAGTGCTGTCAGATAATCCGCTGTCAATCAAACTTTCCAAGCATTCAAGTACACAATGCAGCTCTCATTTTCAATGCTTTCGCTCGTGCTCCACAACCCGACATGCAAATCTTCACCTTTTGCCAAGTCTACTTTGAACCCCTACCTTACCATCCTCCTTACATTCCTCGCCACTGTCAGCAAACATGCTGAAACCCTCATGATCTTGGAACAGTTCATTCCACGGGAAGACCTGGCAGTGTTTTTCGCCTCAATACCTAAAAGTATACTTGCCTCCCAGGGACTTCATATATCTGCTCCCACAGGCACAGAACGCTGGGTGATGCTTATGAGTGGCTGCACTCCACTGCTTCCCAAGGACTGGTGCATGCATGGGATGGAATGGGTTGGACGTAAGGTGTTTGAGCGCAGATTCTGGAAGAACGGAGAAGATCGTTATGTAGAGATTGAAGTGTTGGACATCGAGGAAGGAGATCAACTCACTGACGGCATAATCCAGGATGAGGACGCAGATGAACGCAGGAATGAATTCAAGAATGAGACTGCACAGCGAAGGCTTGGCAATGATATTTGCATTCTTTGCTTGTGTCTGCTCAGCGACTCCCCCCATCCTTGTCAATACATCACTTAAAGCATCTTCCACGCTGGTCTACCACTTCGACGATGAATGTTCTTGATACAAGCATCATTTTATCATCATTATCAATCGTGGCCTCGATCGTTGAATCACCAGTCATCATTCCTGTGCCTGTCATTATGGAACTTGATGGCCTCTGCTCCAACATGTCCCAGCTTGGTGAGGTCGCGCAGGAGGACGCCCGAGTGCATGAGAGATGGACTGCTGCTATCCCACTTTTGAAAACCAGGATTGTGGAGTCTGGGTATTTCAACAAACATCTGTGTCGCCCTATCTTCTCTGCTGTGCTACTTCCTTTGGAAGTATCCTGTAATGGGCTCCAAAGAATCACCTTCTCAGTTATTTGCTGCCGCAAATAGTCTGGGCTTTCCACTCTCACAGAGATTGACAACCTGAGGTGAAAAGGCTGGTTAGAACACCCATCGGGCGGGCCAAGACATTCGATGCTGCCTGCATGGCGGCATACTGATTTTGAGTCCACCCACATTTATCCCGCCTGCTAACGGCTCTTGATGCTCACTCCTTCATTAAGCATCCGAACCTAATATGTTTAATGAGAAAAAACAAGTTACTGGTCACCCAAGCTCTCCACCGCCACTTTCTTCATCAGAGCCTATTACTTGACCATTCTTTTGACTGTGCATGTCTCACAGGGCACGAAGCTTGTTGTGCCCCAATGTCATTGGAATCCCTTTCATCTGACACCCTCTGGAATCACTGTGCTACTGCTCTGCAGGTTCCCTCACTAGGTAACTGGAACTGGTTTGTCGATACTACTAGTACATGTCACAACTCAGCTTACCTTGTATCCAATTGTTATCAATACAAGTCCTTCATGCCCCAACTATAATCTGATTGTCAATGAGTTGTGTGATCAATATTCAGCAGGCTCCGTCCTAACACTTTTGATGAACATGTTTGGTGCTCACAATGTGGTGTATTGTCACAGTGTCTGCTCAACGTTGGAGATGAGTCTGCCGGATTTGTCAGCAGGGTCTCCACTGGAGCATTTGCGAGTGTCTGGCTGACATCCAAGGCAGTATATCACACAAATGCTCCCTTCTCGACCTCCTGCAAATGGTGTAAGGATTATTTCTCATTTATCAGTCTGGTCTCCACTAGAGCATTTTCAGGTATCTGGCTTGTGTTCAAGGCGGCATATCAGGCAGACGCTCACTCCTCAGCATACCACAAACAGTGTAAGAATGGTTTCAGGCATATTGCACTGATGTGTATGGAGAATCTAATATATGTTACATTCACATAATCCGTTAATTGTCAGTTTTCTACAAGCCTCACTTGGGTGTGTACCTCATTGAGTAAAAACTAGTAATGTCATGCAAAGAAAAATGTCACGCAATTGGCTGCCAGGGGAAGCCAGGTGTCCAGCCACCAGGGTCGCTCGCCTCGTTGTGACACTGTTGCAGGAGAGTGAACGAACGCAAATGCAAATGCATGAAGAAAAGGGAACGAAAACTGAGCGAGGTGATTGATTGAGAGACAAACAAAACGGCAACATCACGAGCACCGACGAACTAAGAAACTGACTACTACTAGCTCAAGGCTTAAGGTACTACTGCTCACAAGGGGGCTGGTACTACTGTAGGTGGAGAAGAGGGACCTCAATGAGATGACTGAGAACGGAAAAAGTGAGAGCGAGAAAGGAAATCAATGGAAATGGTATGAGTCTGAAGACAGAGACGAGAGCAGGAACAAGAAAACGACCAAGATAACAGCGACCAAGAATGAGAAAAGCAAGAACGAGAAAGCAATAGAAATGGTATGACAGCCCAGAAAGGGAGAGCGAGAACGAGGAAGCCGAACCACAAGAAAACAAGATCAAGAGACATGGCAACTTGATGGTTGTGTGGTCATGGACATGATGAAGAGAAGACCAGCAGATGGCTGCCGGGATCTGAGTTGGGAGCTCGAAAGCATGTTGGAGGACAGCATCACGAGCAGTGCAATAGCGTTGCATGACCGGAGGCTAGTCCCAAAACAATACCAAACAGAGAGCGACTGGCACCAGTTGATCTTAGTATGGGGGTGGGCGAAGCCCACCCACAGCGCATGACACTTATATAAGCCAGAAAAAACCCCTATCACATGAAATGCCATGGCACACCACCATTGGTACTCAATTTGCAATGTAACAGCTAGCAGAACCATAGGAAAATTTGATGCATATATGATATTAAATAAATTGTTCAGAACAGATTTGTAATGTATTCCGTTGCAAGTGAGATACATGACAGTTGTGTAAAAGAACTCAATAAAAAACAATCTTATTCCCGCTACGGTAGTAGTGGGTTTTGTAGGGGGGTAGTTAAAGTTGCATTTGGTAGGGATTTTGTCAGATTTGCCATCGGGGTATGCACATATTTATTTATATTTGATCTTTTATGTGCTCTTGTGTCTTTTAAATTATTATTATTTTTGCGGTCATTTATATTACTGCCTTTTGTTCTCTGCCTGCCCATCTGTGTCACTCAACTATACTTTTGAACGGTAATTTTGTGGATGGTCACATTGATGTCAACTTCCCTTGTTGCATTGTTTCGTACTCCATAGCTGCTGAATACGAGATTGTACTCTCCCACGCTGTAATTCAGGCTCATTATCTCAGAACCTGCTTCATGGCCCTGCTGATGTTCCCATTGACATTGGAAACATTGACTGTGATGTTGTTGTTGGACATGAGTGGCTCTCTCTTCTCCAGCTCATCAATTATGATCTACAACCCATTGCTCTATGCACCCGAGAAACTTTATCCCCCTTGCTTGAGGGGAGGTCTAGTGGAAGGTCCGCAGAAGGGTGGAATTCATGGTTATGTGATCTCGAGTTGTCTCCCCCCCTCCAAGGGATGACGAACAGGCAAAATACGGAATGAATGCTCAAGGAGGCACCTTTTTTGGGCAGCTCAACTAGTCTGGGTTGGAAACTTTTCAATAGCAGCCTGGATGCTCTGCTTCGGCACGTTTTAACTGGTTCATGTGTACTTGGAAGTATGAGTGAGATTTTTGACAGTCGTCCTGCATGTTATGAGGTTCTGTCTGGCAAACAAGAGCCAGGGAGATGTAGTAAGTATACTTGTCAATTCTATTTTGCAACCTGAGAGGCAATTCCCTACAGAACGACTTGCCAATATTGTGCAGGCTATTGGTCTTGTTATGTCGGGATCCAAGGTGGTGCACCAGAACCTGGTTTCTATGTTAGAGGATTACAAAAGTTCATGTGCCAGTGTATAGCAGCTTGATGTAAATGTGTGTGCTGCTGTTAACAATATAGAAGACCTCTGTCGAGGTGGTCTGCTTTATGTCGGGTTTGCCCCATGGTGTCGTTCTTCAAGGAAATCAAGAAATTATGCATGACACTCTCGTGTTGCATCATAGCATCTACATAGAACATCGAAACAGACATGTCAGTCTAGCTACTGCTAAATGTAGAAGAGTGGCATTATTGCAGCCATAGCGGGTGTTGCCATGGATGTGGCGCTTCGTGTGTTATTTCAAAAACAAATCTGAACAAAATATTGACCCGATCAACAATAACATTTTATCTGCGTGGAACGAAGCTCGCAATGTTGTCATTGTTGATTACCCCTATTCACACCAATCCTCCCACAGTCGTGTCGCTGACGCGACCGGTCACGTCCACAATGTTGAAAGGACGCATACTTACAGTCACATGACCTTGTATTAAGTAAGCATTACAAAGCATATATAAGACTCTGCTGAGTCTGAATATAAAAAATTCTCTCTTGATCTGCTACTGCTATCATCTCTGAGAAACCCTTCAGTCCAAAGGTAAGTAACCTACAGTAGATTCCTAGGGATCCAGTGCGGCAACACCAGATCCCTGCTATTGCAAACAGGTTATGAGCCCCAAGCTCCAATTGTGCAGAAACGCCATTGTCACTCTAGGTGAACACCTTGGACACTGGCTGTCCTGAGCGGAAACACCGGACACACTTTGATGCGGCAATGCTCAAGTGTAACTGCCATCAGACTCTGGATGTAGGGGGTCGCTATGACCCTACATTCTAGAAGCTCTGATGATGTTCAGTGATGCGAATGTTTTTTCTCGCTTCCTTCATTGGTACCATGCTGACACGTCATCCTTCCACAGAACCTACAACCAACATGTCTTCATCCACCCTCAACTCCATCGCCAAACTCAACGGTACCAACTACAAGTGTTGGTTCCAAGAGATGGCAGCTTTCCTTCGCTCCAGCAATCTCTGGAATATGATGAACAAGGCACAAGTCGTCCTTGCCGAGGATGGTAAGAACAAGGAGGATGTAACTTACTGGGAAGAGTGTGACGAGAAGGCCCTCGGGTCTATCACCCTCTGCCTCAAACCTCACATTGCCTCTTGCTTCGACACCAACACCTATGCTGCCACCCTCTGGGCCACCCTCAAGGCTCAGTACGACTCCCCTTCCATATTTACCACCTATGCAGAATGGAAACAACTCAATGCCCTTGTCATCCCCGAGAATGCCCACCCAGGCACTGTCTTCACAAAGTTGAACTCCCACTTTGCTGCCCTCCACAACTTCAAATTCACGGTCTCTGACAAGATCAAGGCCCTGATCACCATGGCCAAGTTTTCCAAGTATGCCAACACCCTTCATCAATTGATGAACACCATGATCGAGCATGACAAGGACAAGGACAAAGCCCCCTCCATGCAGGAACTCGAGTGGGTCATTACCACTGCCTGGGAGGAGTACCTCTCCTGCCGTAAGCCAGCTCAGCTGTGGGCGAACAAGGTCTCCAACTGTAACGCACAGCGTAGTGGTGACGGAGCGTGCTGCGATACGGGTCGAAGAACGTAGGACGAAAGAGTGAAGAGGGACGAGGATCTCTGAGGTCTGAGGCCTATCTTCGAGACGATGCGAAGACTCGGCGGGTCTCTTCTATCTAGGTACCTGAAGAGGCTCA
>JBBPJP010000545.1:0-19793 GCA_038088775.1 Boletus barrowsii | reverse complement strand
GAAACATACCGAAAACTATATATGACTATGGAGCCCCATAACGAGAGGAACATCGATGTAGACTCGGTCTACCAGACATACGGGATAATTCTTGCAGGAACTTGTTTCATATACGTCTGATATTCATCCCTGACGGCGTCGTCTTTCTGAATTAGGCTCTCCTGCAAGTCCCATCACAATAATCAGTCAAGGTAGAAACCAGGGATCAAACCAAGTAACATACCTCGATCGGCATCTTGATCGCAAATGCAGCTGCCGTGACACCAAGGGCCACGAGGGGAATGTAGGACCAAAACATGACAGTCCAGAATGCCTGCTGTAAGAGGACCGAGCTATGTCACGTACATGGCGTGTCAGACATGCAGGTTCAGCATGTGAGAGCAACTTGCCTATATCCCGGATGACGGACCCATGCATACGGACCGGTCTTGACAATCCTAGGCTTTTCGCGGCGCTGCACCCAGGTGTCAAGACGACTGAGATAATAGAATATTTCCGATACATACCCCGATGGCATGCCACTGGTCCCCTAAATGCAAGAATGCACTGTCCGTAACGCGCCTGAGGGCAACGCTGGCGGCGCAGGCCACCACCCTCAACGCGTTCCTTTGCGTGGCTTCCATCGTCTCCGTCGAAAAAGCACATCGTGCCATCCACCCTGGCTGTTGGAACCGATTGAACGTCATCGCACCCACGTACACCAAGGGGGGGATGAAGATGGCAAGTCCGTGGATCGGGGTGATGATGCGTCCCAAGAAAGTGGACGGCATGGATTCTGGCCGAATGCGTCCGCCCCTAGACTCGGAAATGACAGCCAGTTGTTTTATTCCGGTGATGGTGTGCCGGAAGTAGTCTCCAGTGATGAAAACGACGAGCACTTCAGGCCATTGGGAAGGAGAAAGAGGGAGCTCGAGTCCAGCGAAGTACATGGTGTTGATGAACCACAAACGAGTCTGAGACTGCGTTCTTATAGCTTTGAAATCAAGTCTGGTGCGGTACTCACAACTAAGATTACACGCCGGACGAGCGCCTAACCAAGACAGTGATTCGACCGTGGCGGTCGACAAAGTACTGGCATGGTTTTGGCTTGTAGTTGAGTCACCATCGTGACTGTGAAGAGCCAAGAAATTACCGCAGCGAGCCATGACGGTGAGTGTAAAAGCGATCTAGGTCCGACTCCGAGACAGACAGCCGATATCTGATATAAGTACTAACAAAACATTCGCTCGCTCCTTGATCACCGACCACCACGATGTCCTCCTCCTTGTCTGAAAAACTCGCTGCAGCGCTGAACTCGCGAGACCGTCGTCTGATCCGTCGTCGCCTTCCAGAACCACCATCGGACATACTCCCCGAGATCGATTTCACGTCCAACGACTATCTCTCCCTCTCCACATCCCCCGCGCTCAGACAAGCCGTCCTCGACGCTCTCTCTGCCACTCAAAACATTCTCGGATCGGGAGGCTCGCGTCTGCTCGTCCCTTCCCAGCCCCACGCAGAACTCGAATCCCGCGTGTGTCGGTTTTTCGGCGCCGAAGCTGCTCTTCTCTTCAATTCCGGGTTTGACGCCAACGTGGGTTTTTTCTCCGCTGTCCCACAGCCCGGCGACGTCGTCTTGTATGATGCACACATCCACGCTTCCGTACACGATGGCATGCGTCTTTCCAGACTTGCTCCGGACTCGCTGCTCTCCTTTCCACACAACTCCGTACTTGGTCTACGTCGTGCACTCTCAAAGCTCCTCGAGGATCGCGCGGATCTGAAACATGGCAAGACCAGCGCTTTTATCGCGGTCGAGAGTCTGTACAGCATGGATGGCACGATTGCCCCCCTCACGCATATCGTGGAGTGCGTGGAGGAGATGCTCCCCCTGGGCAATGGACACATCGTCGTTGACGAGGCCCATGCCACTGGGATTTACGGTTCAAAAGGTCGCGGATTGGTTGCTGACATGGGGCTGGACAAGCGAGTATTTGCGAGGCTTCATACTTTTGGCAAGGCATTGGCTTCCTCTGGAGGTGAGCAGATCTGTCTATACTTTGAGGAGACGACAAAGTTCACAACTACTCGGATGAATAGCTGTTCTATTGACGACAGAGATCGTCAAAGATTATCTTCTCAATTATGCCAGGAGTCTCGTCTATACGACAGCCCTTCCATTCGCAAACATTGTCGCCATCAACTGTTCTTTTGACATGCTTGAGGATGGCACGACGGAAGCGGTAGGTAACCTTTACATTCACCACCCATCGATGGTCAACGTCCTCTCTCAGCTCTCCAAGCACCTACTCGCCCTTTCTACATATTTCGTCGATCTTCTTCGCTCTGAGCTGAAGAAATACCCTTCGTCGCTAATCAGCCTCCCTGACCATCTCACGCCTGCCACCTCTGATCAAGCAAGCGAACCAACACCACGACAACCATCACCCTGGGAGATCGACTCACGGGACGAGGCATCTCTTGTCCGCGACCCATATCCATCCCTTCCGACGCCGATAATCCCGATCCTCACACCAGACCCCCGCGCACTCTCCACTTTCCTCTTCTCCTACGCATCGTCTTCGTCCCCTGCCCTGGTACTAGACTCTGCTACATCATCGTCCCCAACTCGGGCGGTGGCACTTCACACCAAACCCATCTACCCACCCACTGTTCCCAAAGGCACCGCCCGCGTCCGCATCTGCCTCCATGCAGGTCATACGCGAGAGGACGTCACTCTTCTCGCCCAGGGCATCGTCGCTTGGGCTGAGGAGCGCATGACGGAGAACCGCCGACGCAAGGCGCGATGGCAAGGGTTCGCCAAAGACGTGGGCGTAGAAGCTTGGATGGCGGCCAAGTTGTAGCCTGTGTGGCATTGGCGTTTAGGTTCTGTTTTTTTCTAGCAGTTACTGGTTATCGTGACCAGGATTTCTCCCGACCTTTCCTTTGGGGGATGAGGGTGCCTTCGTGCTCCGTGCCCAGTGCTTATTGGCATGCACGCATACATCCACCCCTCTCGTTTATTCATGATAAAAATGCCCTGTCGTTTGGGTGCACCCTGGCACCCCTCCACCCGAGCTCACGCACCAATTCGATGTTCGGGGTGCCTACGTAGGGTTATAGAAGCGGAGAGCGTAGTTGATAGTTACATACAACACCCTCGATGACACTGAATTTGAAGTGATGTTTACTTGAAGAGAATTCATGCATCACCGCACGATTGTCAGCAAGTGGTGCAATTCGTTGTAGTTGATCGTACCATCCAGTCGGTCTCGTCGACTGTCGTACGAGGAGAGCGACGAGGGTGGAAAGATGATGGTTAGTCGACAGCAAAATGTTGTTCCCAGAGTCTGATACACGTTGGGGTCGAGAGAGGCACTGGGAACGAGATTACCACTCGCTGAGTAGAAACGAACATATCATTGGGATGGGTAAAAAAAGGAGTCTACAAAACGCAGAACTGGAACCAGTGAGTAAACGCGATCAGAAAGCGAACAAAAACATACCCAACGACGGCCTCATCCTTCACGAAAACCCTCTTCGCCGCGCGCTTCCGATGGAGTACCCCCGGGGCGCTCTCCGCTCCCACCGCTGCTCCGACTGTGTCCGTACAGCACTGGCGGGGACGTTCTCCACCTCGACAAGCTCTTTTACTTTGAGTATTTTCCCGGCTGCTTCGGGCGTGTATGTATGGTAGACGGTTTGCATGCGTCTGTGCAGGCCGAGCGCGGTCAGGGTTTCTTTCTTGCGCTCGCCGAGCGCGATGGCAGAACGCCGCAGGGTGATTTTGAAGTGTGTCGTTGGCTCGGGTGCGCGACTCGAGTAGGCGCGTGCAACGAGACGGACGAGGGTGGTCATGGTGTCAAAGCAAGATATGTGACGCGTAACAAAGCTTCAAACATGGTCAGGTTCAAAGCAAGTACTACATTCCAGCTCGTTCCGCCGTTCGCTCACAACACGCTCTTAGAATCGATGGCTTCTCGTCGAATTCATCACCGTCTCGGACGATACGTCGGCCACGTCTGCGCCGTCGTCGTTTGACGCCAAACACGTCCACGCTGCCTTGCGACAGAGCGTCCTCTCACACTTTGGTGATACGGGATGGGGCGCCGTGGGGGGGTCGATGACGGGCGAGTCGAACTCGTATCTCTAACGGTATACCCTTGACACGTACAGGACAGTCAAATATTTCTCTCCAACGACCCATCTGTGCATCGTCCGCGTGGCGCGAGACCAACACCGCCTCGCATGGGGCGCCGTGACCCTCTTGACGTCCATCAACGCCGTGCGCGTCATCCCCCACGTCGTCCACGTATCGGGTGCGTTTCTCCGAGCGAGCGATACGCGCGAACGACATCTGACCTGCGTCGTTGCGACTAGGCACGATCAAACACGTGCAGCTCGCTGCTATCAAGCACAACAGACACGTCGTGGCGCGCTTTAGGGCGATCGCACAGACGCCAGGTGAGACCGTCCTGAAGACGCATGCGTGACGTACTCAGGGAGGTCGTGTGTGCAGAACAGTACCATGCCCAGGATTCGTATGGGGCGTACCTCGTTCAAAGTACGCGAGAAATCGAGGCGCTACAAGAGTAGTCTGGAGGGGTTGCCATAGGGGATTGCAATGTGATCCTATCCGTAGTACGATGATCTTTGGCACCGTGTAGTGATGTGCAGGGCCCATCAAAATCATGGGCCAGACCCGGTTTGTTAAGGGCTAACTTTGTCAACACTCCAGTCTCCCTAGTACCTCGGGAGCATTCCCCGGCAAGACAGGCAAGCGGCCACTGCAAAAGCGGTGCCGAGTGCACTCCGAGAATGATCAACGCATCCAAGGGATCCTGTGCCTAAGGCCGTCGTGAAAACCGCACAGAATGAACGTCTGAGGTTCGTCAAGTTCTTGAGGCTTTGACTCGCCGACGCATCATCGTTTGACAGGCACGTCCATTTCAACCTCGCCATTGAAATATTGACATCCCATACAGGCATTGAATGGGGAGTCTTTCCACTTGTCAATACCGATGAGATGTCATTTAGGAATCTCTAGCAATTGCCAAGCAACGGACGCTACCTAAACTTTGGCAAGATGTCGGTGAGGAACTTCGTGTACCTGCTGCATGGTCGTTAGGGTGATCTTGACATTCAACTTGAATTCGGCTCCAAATAGTATCGGTAACCTATCCCGTTCGGTACGTTGTCCGTGACTCTCGTCCACCTCATCAGATCCGATGAGAACCCGTGCAGTGATTGGTCCATCAAAGCTCCACAACCATGCAGTGCGATACAGGTCATAACCGATAAGCATGGGATACTTTAATCGTATACCTTGGACGTGTATACAAAAGCTTGAACGGTTCCTGTCTTCGTGGGAACGCCTTTCATTTTCTCCCATCTCTGGCCTGGTCATCCATCTTGCCCTTTCTTTAACCCTGTCTATGACCAGATGAGTTCCGGCATGCAGGAAGTCGTGGCCGAGAAACATACAGCAACGAGCGAGGAGGGCGGTTCCGCTTCAGATCATCTCCCACTCGCCAATGGTGTTGCGCAGGACTACGAGCTCAAATGCGCACTCAGTGAGTCGTTCGTCGATCCCCCTCCACCACCACTCAGGTCTTACTCTCTCCATCTAGTCAACAAGTGCATGCAAGAAGAGTGCGTACCTTGTGTGTGTGTTCAGCCACCGATGATAACATGATTGATCCCGTGGACAGAATCGGATTTGGTCGTTATCAATGGCAGCTCTTCGTCCTGAGTGGCCTAGGATGGCTGGCAGATAGTATGACGCGTTTTTTTGATACCCCTGGAACACGTGTTAACGGAATTGCAAAGATCTATGGCTCCAGGGTCTCGCGGTCGTGCTTCCGGCAGTAGAACAGGAACTGAATCCATCTCGCGTCGAATATGCCGTTTTGGCCGAATTTGCAGGCTTGATCGTAGGTGCGACGATATGGGGCGTCTTGGCCGATATCATTGGGAGAAAGATCTCCTTCAATGTAAGTCAGGTTCGGTCATATGCGTTCCGTTCATAATGGCATGGGATTTAGGCCACGCTCTTCATTGCCGGCATCTTTGGGATGGCCGCTGGAGGCGGACTCAACTTTGTTTCCTTCTCGTCCTTGATAGCCTGCATGGGCTTTGGTGTTGGTGGAAAGTAAGCCACATTTTCGTCCAGTGTATTGTGATGATACTTAAACGTCCCCTCTCAAGCCTCCCAGTAGATGGTATGTGTGATCCTTTTAAAGGCACGCCTCGTTCCAACTCCTTGTTCTAGGCGCTCTTTATTTGGAATTCATACCCGCATCACACCAAGTATGCAATCTATCACAGTCCACGATCGGTAAATCATTAACACGCGCCTTGTAGTGGACTCTTACCCTGCTCTCCGTATGGTGGGCATTCGGTCAACTGGTTGCTTCCCTGATTAGCTGGGTATTCATTGCGAACTACTCATGCAACCCCTCGATACCCTTTGGAGAGTGTCCCAGGGCACAGAACATGGGCTGGAGGTACACCCTGTAGGTGCAACGTTGTCGTGTGCTCGCTCATTGGCTCATAGGTTTGTAGAATCACACTGTCAGTAACAATCGATGCTTGATGGTGGGGGTTTCGAGACTGAATACGATGCGATATAGTGGCGCAGTCACGTTCATGATATTCGTCATGCGTTACTTTGTATTCGATTTACAGGAATCGCCCAAGTACCTCGTTGCGCAAGGACGTGACGAAGAGGCGGTTGCGGTATGTCTCGTCAGGCAAGTAAACGATTCGATTAACTGAACTCGTGCATCTTCCTAGGTTCTTGAACATGTTGCGCGCCGCAACGGCAGGACCATCTCACTCAAGGTCGAAGACTTGCACAGAATCTCGGAATCGTCCAAGGCGCCACCGGCCAGTTGGCGCGACTCCTTGCGTCGTTCGTTCACCGACGTTTCCTTGTGCGTGCTTCTGACGTTGTGCTGGAGCTTTCCTCATTGCCATCTGGATCCTCTAGTTCCCACGTCAAGCCACTGTTCTCTACGCGTCGACTGGCAGTCAACACGACACTCATCATTCTCATCTGGGGGTTCGTGCTCGTGTTCATCCGTGAAAACCACGCGTCAGCTAACCTATTTTCGCTAGTTTCATTGGTATCGCGTATCCCCTATACAGCTCCTACCTCCCCCTGTACCTCGAAGCGCGTGGCTCCTCCTCGGGTGCGACGAGTCTCAACGTCACCTACCGCAACTACGCCATCGTCTCCATCCTCGGCGTCCCTGGTTCGCTTATTGCGTGTTACGTCGTCGATATCTCGCGTGGCACGGGCAAGTTCACGGTCGGCGGACGCAAAATGTCGCTCGCAGTGTTCACCCTCTTGTCGAGCATCTTTATGTTTTTGTTCACGACGAGCAAAACGCAAGTGTCGGTGCTCGGGTATTCGTGTGCGAATAGTCTCGTGTTGTACGTCTCCTCGTGCTCGTGCGCGTACGTTTTCTCAGATGTGCTCACTCGCGCGTCTCTCTTTCTAGGAATGCCGTACGTTTCCCATCCGGGTCGACGTGGTGTTATCACCATGACGCTGACGCTGACATCTAGATGTACGGCGTTCTCTACGCCTACACACCCGAATCGTTCCCCGCCCCTCACCGTGGTACAGGCGACGCCCTCTGCTCCGCACTCAACCGCATCGGCGGGTTCATCGCACCGCTCATCAAGATTGCCACGACGCCCAAGACGGGGACTGTCTCTGCGAACGCTGCCAATGGGTGCGTGGTCGTTTCGTTGTTGTTTCGTGTCGTTTGCAGACGGATGGAACGTTTGGCGTTCACTAGACCCGTGTTCGTCTCGGCAGCCTTGTTCATGGTCTCGGCGTTTTTGACGCTGCTTCTCCCCATCGAGGTGCGTTTGGCCCGTTCTTCCTCCGCTCGTGTATAGATGGCTTTTCCATAGACCGCCGGACGAGGCGCACTCTAAGTTCGTGGCGTGCCCGTGAATTTATGAACCCGACGACGATAGTCTACGAGATGATTAGGATGGATACAGGAGAACAATGAAACGAGAAATTAAAAAAACGTCATGATTATGCACGGCTTTATGCCGTTTGATAACTACCCACAATTTTTACCCCAATACAAACACGTTTCGATAGGTTATGATCCAAGGTGACAACAGAGATAAAAGCATGGAAATGAAAGGAAGGAGAAAGAAAAAAAAAAGAAGAAATGGGAAGACCTCGAAGAACAGAAAACAAAACACGATATCGATATAAACATACGAAAAGACGATCAACCGAAAGAAAAAACCGTACACCGACCTCACAGCCTACCCTTGATATTTTTTGATCAAATCTCTCAACCGCGCCTGTCCAAAGGCCAAATCACCCCACGTACGCCCTGGTCCAGCAGCAGCAGCGCCACCATTCGCCGCACCTGTCTTCACTCCACCCCCTCCCTTGGACACACTCCGTACATCCGAGATGGTCTCAGAGATCATGGGCGGCAACGACCGCGCTTGTCCCTGACCCTGACCTTGTCCCGGACCGTGCCCCTTGACACGCGCCAACGACGCTGTTGAGGACAACATGGGTATCGCATGCGACGACGACAAGACCGCCGGTACGGTCGTCGCCTTGGTCGCCCTCGGCGCCTCACGCGTGCCAAGCCCTACACCCGTCCGCGTCTCCCCTCCGATACGATTCAAACCAACAGGAGGCATACCACCACTACCACCACCACCAGTGGCGCCGATGCCAGGTGGAGGGCGCGTCGACACCGGACTGCGTCTGGGCATGTTCAACACGGGTTTGCGCGCGGGCGGCGGCGACGTCAGTGCCTTGGGTTTCTTTGGCACAACGGGAGGTACGGGGGTCGTGTCCCCGCCCTTGGCGTTTGCGTTGGCAGCGTTGGCCTTGGAAGCCCAGATAGAGGCAACTTGGGTCACCTTGCCACCCTTACCGCCTCGCGCAGACCTTACATCGTATTTCACCTCGGGATCCGTAAGCTTGAACGAGAACAGAGGCAGGCGCCCTGGGGAAAGACGCGGCGGTTGGGCGGGTGACGGTTCCGGTTGTGGTTTTGAGGGTTGCGTTTGCAGTGGCGTGTCTGATGGCTGTGACCGCTGGACCTCTGCGCTCGATGACCGCGACATGGGTGGTCGACGCGTCACCATCGGTTGGTCAGGTGAGGATTCAGGTATCTGATGGGAGTCATTGGCAGAAAATCGACGCAGAGAGGGCTTAAACGACGAGGCTTCACCACCAGAGCCAGTTGTAGCCACTACCGCGTTCACTGACGAGATGGTGACGAACCCAGACGACCGTGGGTTCGGTGAGGCCGACACGTCCTTGTCTGTCGCGACATTTCCTCCACGACGGCGCTCTTCCGATTCTTTGTCCATCATCTCCACTGGTGCGGGACCAAACGATGCGCTCTCTGTGATGGGCACGAAATGCGACGTAGGCGATATTAAAGCAGCTGTATTGTCCATAGCGGGTGGCGCGGAAATGTCAATATCTCCTAACCAAGCTGCGACGCGCCCCTTGGCCTCTTGCCGTAGTTTACGCCCTTCTTCGTCCTTTGTCTTTCTACGCTCCCGTCGGCGAGATGCTCTTTCAAGGTCCTCTTCACTGTGCTTGCTTTTGCCAAGTTTCCGCAAACTCTTGCCTTTTTGGGTGCGCGCATCCCTATCATCCTCGCTCGGACTGCGTCTGCCCCCTCCCATGTGCTGTGTACGTTCATCCGAATCCCGATCCTGCTCCTGTTCCCGTTCTGGATTTGCCTTCAAAATCCCCTCGCGATCAGCGAGGGTCAGGCTAGATATCGCACTGTCGTTGACAGTGTCAGGCGGTGGTCCACTGGGTGGGATGGTGATCGGTTGGACGACGCTGCGGACATGCGGTCGTTCTTCCACGACGAACCTGCGCGTGCCCACTTCGGCTAAAAGTCGTCGTTCCAATGCATCCAGCCCGCTCTCCGGTGGAACGTCCTTGCCCAAGTTCGTTCCTAAACCTGACAGTTCCGTCGGCGCCTTTGGAAATTTAATGGGCGTGATGGCCGCGATGGGTGGCGTTGGCGGTGCGCGAGGTAAATGGCCCGTCGAGGACGGGGAACCGGGATGGTCAAGCATGGTTCCCTCAGTCGTAAAGAGTGCGTCGACACGAGGACGCTGCGCGAAAAGATGCCTATCTTTGCTGGACGGGACAGGAGGCGGAGGGAGGGTCTTGTCCACGCTGAAATTGGGTTGTCGATCGTGCTTGGGACCCTGAGGTTCTTGAATTTCTGCGTCTACATCGCCTTTGGGAAGATCTAAACTCAGATTATCTGTCTGCTTCCCAACTTCGTCTGCCATGCGTTCAAGCTCAGTGACATTGTTGCTCTTTGGGACTGACCGAGAGAATGAATGCTTTGGTGACGGCACGGGGCGCGGAGAATGTACAACCCCTTGAGAATCGTGAGGATTTGGCAGTGGGGGAATTTGAATCGGGCAAGCGCGACCCGGTGTAAGTGGCTGGTCTTGGGAATGTGATTGTGAAGAGAGGTTCGGTGAAAGGGGGTGATACTGCGTAGCCGGATGAATGTTCTGTGACGTTGGGGGAACAATAGCCCCCTGTATATGATCGTGACTCGTGTAATCATCAATTGTCTCTAGCGGCAATCCAGGATGAATATATATTGTGCGAGGCACGTGTGTGGGCGGCGGCGGTAGCATTTTTGGTGAAGGTGCATACGAAGTTGACAATTCTGGCGCAGTGTACGGTACCTGTGAAGGGGGACCCACAGAAATGGAACGTTGCATCGGTAGCGGATAAGAATAGGGAACGTCTTGCCAGTTATGGGTCTCTTGCTCAGGGTGTTGATTTGGTAAATAATTGGAAACTGGCCGCGTAGAGGGGGCTAGCCACGTAGGGTCGTATTGTTGTATCTGGTTTCCGGAATAGGCGGGTATCAATTCGGTTCCAGGAGGGGGTGATAGCAATCCTGGCGAGACGGACGCCGGATATGAATAGGAGGATATGAGACGCGGCGGGGATGCTGGAACTTCAGGCACGGCAAGAGAATGGTAAATTGATAGAGGCAAAATTATGACGGTATCCTCACTGGCGATAGTCGGTAAGACGTAAATGAAGAGTGGTGAATAGCGCACCTTCCGGGAGGCATATCAATTCTTATGCTGAGGGTGCAACGTACCTCAAAGAAGCCCTCTGTGGCGCTTCCATTATCGTCAACCCGTAGACCTCCTTTAACACCACGCGAATGGCGAGGTATATCGACGACAAGACGGGCTATTCCCTCTATCCCCGGAGGAACAGAGTATTCCGGTCCACGGAATTCAACCTGCGTAGCGACGTCCGAAAAATGAGGCGGCGACCCTACCAAGAACGACGTGGAGAGGTGAAGGTCTCGCTTTAGTGTGACTGTGACACCAGATGTCTGTGTGAAGAGCTTAGAGAAGAAAGACAACCAGGACACGGAAAGAACATACCCAACGTTGCGTGTGGTTCTTTAATTGTAAATCTACGCATGCGTATTCTCCACCCACAACCACGCTGTTTATTAAGGTTGCCTGAGCCCAGATCTTGCCTCCTTCCGTGATCACCACAGCCTGTGGTATTTGCGTTGCCTGTGTTGAATCCCGGCTCTCAACCACTTTCACCTCTCGTTTGTCGGTGACGAGACAATTCTCTCCCCTCCATGCAACGCTCGCACTTGCTCGTATCTCGTACCTAATACTAGCAGGACCAAAATTAATCGAGGACGGAGAGGATTTGGGGATAGGAAGCTGGAAAAAAAACGTCGTCTGACCACGTCGGGCGGCATAATGATGTGCCGGTAGAGGCAGTTCGTCAGGACTGGGAGCGTGATCTGAGTACACAGCATTAGAAGGGGGAAGACCTGGGCCTTGAAATATTCTACGAGAATGGATAAAGGTGGAAGTCGCAGAGTGTGCTCCAGAGTTGACCTCTTTAACGATGATGAGTATCAGGGTATAATTGTAGTTGAATGGATGATCCTTTACCTTGAGTAGCGTGTAGTTCTACCATCATCACGCCTATACCGAGTAAAGAGTCGAGGTCGGCACGGCTCTCTACTTCCATCTTTCCAGAGATAGGTGTGCCGGAAACATATACGGGATCGGACAGAGCGAGAGTGACCTTGATCTTTGAATGGTGAGGAGACGCATTCATTGGTTCGGGGCGAGATTGAAAGGCCATGATAGTGAGTAGTGACGAGTAAGTTCTGAGGAAGTCGTTCGAAATATTTATACGGTCACGAATATAAGTGAAGAGATGATAATGTTGGAGAATAGTACAAGCTGCAAAGTCGACGCGGGGTCGCCATTGGAGACTTGAGGACGAAAATGCATTACTCAGACGAGGACGCCCATCATGAGCTGCTCGTTGTGGTCGTTGTCTGAGACGTCGAGGACGAGGTGAGATCTGTCAAATCCGCCAAATGAGCTTATTGTTTGTTCGTGTTTGTCCGTCAGCATTGCCAATACATAGCGCAACCACATCGCAACTTTGGAGGCGACGGTCGAGTTCGTGGCAGTCCATTGGCACGTCGTAGCAGGTGTATCTATGGCTCTACTCCTCTTCATTGACATGAATTAACCAACGATCTATGCGCAACAAATGGGGGTCACAGGTGCGTCATCGCTTCCGAGCAAACTGTCACCAGGACCCAGGACCAAGGAGACGACTTGATTTCAACGGCAGGAAGAAACACGCAGTACTTTCATACCCAGAATACTGAATCAGGTTGGGTGGTACCCATAATCACGGCCAGTGGGCAGGAATGGGTTGAGCGATTCCATATGCCCTATTTCTGCATGCTGCTGGCAGCGTCTTGTCACCAAGATACTCACTTTGCGAAGGTAAAGGGAGGGGGCCTTTCAAGTTATAGGATATACAATCAGATCACGAACGATAGGTCTCTGAGCACTGCCATCCACTGCACACACGTGGCACGGCCAGGCACTTGTCACGAGGCTAGTCCTCTTCGGCACTGGTTTCGTCGCTGTGGGCTGAGAAGCTTCACAAAGAATATTGTCGCACCGGGGGAGGTGGCACTGCCATTGATACCGTAGCCTCTTTGTGAGGCTGCTTCCAGAACTCAAGTGAGCGCAAGGTACACTGTAACCCGATTTGTGAAATTGAAGCACTTTTCTCGCTCCAGCAAAATCCTGAGATTACTAGACTCCCAAACCGTGATCTGCAATATGCTCACAAGACGTCTCTACTCATTCTATGCTTGACGTTCTCACAAACTTGATGTCAGTTTGTTTGATCTGCGACATGGAATTTACCATTGTCTACAGATCCCACATGCCCGTCCGCGAGTCCATACCCATTCCAGCTACTTCGCCACGATCTTCTATTTAGATGCGGCTAACTGTTTGTACAACGACCCTGGCAACCAAATGCACTGCATATCATGACTGCCTCTTGTGGTCGTTCGAGACGTCGAGGTCCGTTAACCCGCCAACACAATATATTCGTCCATGTTCGCCTGGCAGGTAAGCCTTCATGCGAGGCAACTAACACCATTTGTACAATAACACCTACTAATGCCAGCACGCTAATGTATCTCAAGGGACTCTTGGTCTTAGTACTGTCAGCACCGGATTTCGATTGTGCCATTGGCCAGTCGCAGAAGCCGGTGCCGTTTGGATCTTGTTGACTCGCACATGCTGCCCACATTTGAACCTCAGAGGCAGCGGTCGAGTTGTCAGTGGCATCCCATTGGCACGTTGTAGCGGGTATACTAGGGGGGAGTGTTATATCCGTGCTCCTCTTCATCGACATGAGTTGACTAGCGAGCTGCGCGCAACAAAAGGAGGTCACAATTGCATTGCCCGCTTCGCAAACTGCGCCCAGTCTCAAGGTATTAGTCTACGTGATGTGTAGATTGGGGGAATGCTGACCAACTGCAACTGGTAAGGACATGATTTCAGCGAGGGGAAGAATAGTCGAAACAGCTCGTCCTGGTCGCGTGACACGAGTGGCTTGCGTCTGACCTTTTATATGCTCCCATGAACATTCAAACTGGCCGCCGTTCTGGGTTTGACCTTGTACTAGTGGGTGTGCCGTCCTAATTATATCATACGTCGTGCCTGAATACCTGAATCAGGTTAGGTAGTACCCATAACCATGACCAGTGGGGAGGAATGGGTTGAGCAATTCCCACATCCCTATTTCCGCATGCTGCTGGCATCTATGCCCCCGATACCAACATAACCTATCGTTCGTCCATGTTCGCCTGGTATAGATAATTAGCCTTGATACAATATTTTGCCAATTGATACAATAGAATCCATGCTCCAGTACTTCGCCGACAGATCATTGGACAGTGAACACCATCTGTACAATAACACCCACTAACACCAATACACTAACGGATCTCAACGGACCCCCGATTCTGGCACTGTCAGCACCAGATGTTGGTGGCCCGATGCAGATGGCGGGGCCGCCGCCGCCGATCGGGTCTTGTTTAGCCACGCAAGAGAGCCATGCATCCACTTCAGCCTGAATTACGTCACTCGAGTTCGTGGCAGCCCATTGGCACGTCGTAGTAGGTGTCTGGGGGGGGAGTACTATGTCTATGCTCCTCTTCGTGCCAGTGAGGTCACTAGCGAGCTGGGCGCAACAAAAGGATGTCAGAGTTGCATTGTTCGTTTCGCAAGTTGCTACCAGACCCCAAGATATTAGTCTACGTCGTGCGTAGAATGGGAGAATCCTTACCAACTCCTTGAAATGGCGAACCCGGCGCGGACGCAGGTGACATGAATTTCAACGAGGAGAAGAGTGCTCGAAAGTGCTCGTAATGGTTATACGACCAGAGCAGCCCGCGGGTCGTCATTTATATGCGCCAATAAACATCCAAATTAACCGTTGTTCGGGTTCGGACTGCCTGAATATTGAACCAAGTGGGGGGGGGGGGACACCCATACAGTGAATTATTGAAATCACAAGCACAACTTGCCTCTTTTTGCATCCACTGGCATATATATTTTCGCCGAGAGCTGTGTCTGCTGTATGGCATTTGTATGATCAGAACGACACTGACTTGTCATCTTGAACTATAAGTCTGGCTTCAGGACCGTCCATGGCCCATGGCGTCCGTCAGGCACTTGTCACAAGGCCCGTCCTGACCGGATGTGGCACCGCCACTGTCAATAATTGTACTGTATACTAGACGAACCTTGATCGTGGTTATATACATCCTCACAAGTTGCAGGAACGATCGTGGGTCATGCAATTCGCCGCTACAGAACTAATGTACTCGCCCATAAAAATATTCTGGTATGTACTTTGCGAATGATCTATTAGATAGCCAACACCATTTGTATAACGAGTCCGATCACCACCATCATGCTAATGCACTTTACGGGATCTTTGATCTTGATACCGTACGAAACTAACAGTGCTGGCTCCACACACACACTATTGACAGTGCTGTTTGCGTATGTGCTAGCGCAGGACAACCAACTTTCAATTTCAGCGAGAGCAGTGAAGTTTGAGCTGGCTGTCCATTCGCACGTCGTAGAGGGTATGCCGAAAGTATGGGGTATAACGGTCACGGTCGTGGTACTCGTCGTGACTGGAAGACGAAGCTGCGTGCAACAAATGGAAGCCACAGTTGCATTGGTCGTTTCGCAAACTGTCACCAGACAGGGTTACCCCGAGGTATTAGATGAGCCTGGCGATATTGGGGAAAGTAGGGAAATCCTTACGGATCGAATTTGGTACTACCACTGGCATGGTTTCACCGAACGAAGTGTGATGACGAAAGACCAGCAGCCGGAAACATTTTATATGACCACATGACAGTTATGCCAAGGACTAGATTCTGCGTAGACGCTTCCATTCCTCTTCCTGTAGAATACAGCACCCGGGGGCCGGGAAGTATTTGTTATTGTTCCGATCAGAACTTGTCCTTGAATCGGGTGGTCATGGTGCATGTGCTTGGCTTATTTCAGAAGTCAGCAGGATCCGTGGGCGGACCAACTTGAAAGACGCACTATACGTGTCAATGAGAAGATGGTCGAATGATCTCCTGCTTGTCAATCGGAGTGCTCCCATGACACGACGTACACTGCCTGGCATTTGGTCCGTTCCTGAGTGGGTTTGGATTTTAAACTGCGTCGAATGGGTCATTTTATGCAAGTCGACGTCCTCAAAGAACTTGTGGAGTTAGTGTAGGAACAATATTAGAGTCATGAAGCCAGAGAATCCGCGTTTCTCCACTCTACGCGTATTAACCGGCCCTGGATTGTATCACGTGATGGTCCTCAACTATTACTCGTGAACAAATTCCTAAATGATTGACCGTTTCTTCGATGCGACGTAGCAACAAATCGCACAAGGTCGGTTGCATCTTTTCATACACCATCTGTATTCACACCGTTCCTGCACAGGTACCTAATGTCAAACTTCGCCCCGCACAAGCCCTCCCTCGTCCATCCTGGCAGCACGAGCCAGACGCGTTCTGCGACCAGAGCTCAGACTCTGAGATACCTCCATATGGGAGCTTGGTAGATCTCTGCCCGAGACCGTTCAAACACTTTACCATATGTGCTACAGGAACAATGGACAAGGTCTGTCACACTACCCAATCCCATGCATGACCTAACCTCATACATTCGTTCAGCCTACCTTGTTCAAGATGGCGTTCGAGCTCGGTGCCACCTCTACCAGTAACTTTACAGACCGCGTCACCCATCTCGTTGCTAATTCGCATGGTGGTGCCAAGTACATGGTACGTTTCGTTTCGTGATCAGCGTTCGTCTTTACTCATGTGCGCAGTGTGCGCTCGAGCGCAAAATACCTATCATGATTCCTGATTGGGTTACAGAGGCACATGCCATATGGTTACGTGGTGACGACGTCGACGTGGAACAGGTGCGAAATCCCGCTATCGTTTGACACGAACTGACTGTCTCACCAGAGCGTATCCAACCACCGACTGCCCATCTTCTCAGGTGTCGTGCTATCCCTCTCGGGCATCGAAGACATACACAGACGCACCGAGATCAACAGACTCGTGACAGCGCATCAGGGAACCTACCTCAAACATCTCGAACGGCCAGTTAGAGTCACCCATCTTCTGTGCTCAGGCGATACAGAAACAGACAAGATGAAGTACGCCGACAAGTTCAACAAGCGCAAGGAAGCGCATATACATCTCGTTTGGGAGGAGTGGTTCTGGGATTGTCTCGAGTTTGGTGGTGCGTCATGTCTTAACTTTTGGTGCGACCTTCTTCGATACATTTCTAAAAGGTAGGTTCGATGAGAGGAAGTATCAAGTGAGTCGGCCGAGACCGGAACGAAAGTCTCTGCACGAGAGTGAGTACTTTGTCCAGTGTTAGTCCTCTGTAACTCCAACAATTCGTGTTGTTACCAGTTCCTGTACCTTCGATTCCTGTCCAAGACTCTGCCCCTGGCTCTCACCCGAATTCAGCCATACCCGTGGACGATGTCGATCCGCCGAAGCGGTTGAAGCCTGTTGTCCCCGCTGGTAGCTTCACCGTCATAAGCAACCTTCAAATCGACGGCGAAGAAGAAGAGATGGCGATGATCAACAAGCCAGTCCCCGCCGTGACCCTTCAACTCTGGCAAAGTCTCCTCAAACCGCGTGGGTTCGAACTCGACGGTGGGAAACTCGTCCGAAGTCCTTCAAAGTCACAAGCTACGCGATCGCCACCTTCAACGCCAACACGACCGCGGGCACAGTCCAATGGTGGGAATCGTAACGGAGCCAGAGTCGAACACGGCAAAGAAAGAGAGAAAGAGAGCGTCATATCGTCGTTTAAGCGTGCGCACTCGTTTGCTCCGGTCCCCCTGAAAGAAGCTGCTGTGCGACAACCATTTCGGCGGAATACGACGTGTCCAGTGGTCTGCCCTGGTGAGGCGGAAGGGAGTGGTTTACATAAACCCGTTCAACCTATACCGACTCTCTTCGCTGGGTATACCTTTCGCCTTCTTGGTGAAGCACGCTGTACAAATGTTCGTTTGGCAGTAGAGAATGGAGGCGGTATCGTGGTTGATGATGACGCCGAGGGACCGAACTTCATTGTTGTCAGGCTAATAAGGTTCGTTCCCAGCGTCAAGCTAACTGTCGTATTAAACACGGTGTTTGCGGCAGTGGAACCAAGCTCTATCATGAGGAATTTGACGACAACGCACGAACCAAGTACAGGACAGAATGTTGGCTCGAACACTCTGTATTCCACGAACGGATATGTAGGCCGGACGAAAATGTGTCCTTTACCCCCCTCAAGATCGCGACGCCAGTACCCGGTAGGTCCAAGCCGATCACGATCTTCGACTACTCACAGACGCACGTAGATGCAGAAGCGGTCCGCCTGAGCTTGTCCGGTCTAGACCAGTCCGAGCTCTGTTGGATTCGACGTCTCGTAAGGGCGGTCGGTTCGTTTTCGTTTTTCTTCCATCATTCGGGTTAGTTTTCACCAGACGCGTGTATAGGGATAACGCTGGAGCCGACCTTTTCTCGCCGGTCGACGCACCTTCTCTGCCCCGGTGGAATGGGTGCCAAGTTTGACAAGGCGGTGGAATGGCGGATCCCGGTCGTTCCTCTGGCCTGGTTGGAACACATTGGGCAGTCGGGGACCATTCCACCTGTGGACGACTACCTCGTTGGTGGATCTCACGCGGGAGCAGCCATCGAAGATCCAATTCCCGAGGTCAAGAAAGACAAGGGAAAAGGGAGGGAAAAAGAAGTGGGCTACCGAAATGGTAATGCCGTTCTCAGTCCTCTTCTATGTAGTGCACACTAACTTATACTACAGACAATTCTACCAATTCTATGTTCATCAAGAACCCAGCCCTCCTTCAAGATACCTCCCCTTGGAACTGCGAGCACAACGCACGACGTCACTGCGACAAGACGGGATCTCCGTGCAATGGCTTGTTTGGGAAACCAAAATATCTGACGCACGACTCGGATCCCCCAGAGGAAGGAGGAGCCAACGGGAGCAATTCCGTGACGTCCTCTCCGCCCGCCGCACCTCCATTAAGTAGTTCTCCACCCCCCATCGAGACCGACCTACCTATCTTCGAACCCACCCCACCCGTCGCAGGCGAACCCGCTCGGTCGATTGACGATACCCACGTCAAAGCCAAAGCTGACATCCTAGCCCAAGTCCGAATACCGTCATCAACCTCGCCCTCACCAATCAAACTTCTCCCCTCGAGCTCCATTCCCAACGCGTTCGCCCCTTCGTCGCCCGCGCATCTCCCAGACACGGACGCCATCACGAAAGCGCTCCACGAGAGCCTAACGTCGCTCCTCGGGAAGCGGTCCATTGTGGAATACGAACGCGACGAAGCAATACGTGATGCAGGCGTGGGTGCGGCGAAGAAGGGGAAAAGAGTGAGGCCGGGTGGGCCATCCAACGTACGTCTTGTCTGTGTCTCGCGTTTGATATGCGTGTGCTCATGCCTCTTGCATGCACGGTCTACTATGTACAGGTCCCCTCTCGCAACGCTTCCCGCGAGAACGTCATCTCCCCTCAACGTCCCCCCATCGCACCTCCGCCAGTCCCACCACCGGACCTCGAGATCAGTATGAGCCTGCTAGACGGATTTGGCACGGATGCGATGCGCTCGACAGAGGAAAGTCTACGCGTGACGTACGAAGACCCGGGGCAGGCAGAAGAGAAACGACGGTTGTTGAGGATGGTCGGCGTCATCCCTGGGGTAGCTGGTGCCGTTAGTGCTAGGAACTCGGAGGTGGGGAGGGTACGACGGACGAAACGTGGCCGATCATGAATCTTGGAGAGAGCAGACATGCGGGGGCTCGTTACTCGTAGGGATATAC